>JAIQCW010000015.1:0-16684 GCA_020283715.1 Cytauxzoon felis
TACTGGACCTCAAGTGGAACCCGAAGCTGATCTCAGGGAAGCGGAGGGGGAAATAAATAGAGAAGGCACCACGACAGTGGAAAGACGAGGTGGATTGGACCTCAAGTGGAAAACTCGGAAGGACGAAGATAATCAACCATAAGAACAAAGATATCTACCCGGAGGAACAGAGAGTGTCTACCCCTAAGAACAGGTCTCTGGCCTAGTAGATGTAACCTCAAGTGGAACCCGTAGCTGATCTCAGGGAAGCGAAGGGGGAAGTAAATAGAAGAAGCTGTCTGCAAGACGACCTCGGGTGGAGAGCTGATGGCAGGATGAAGAGAGTTGGATTGGACTTCAAGTGGATTGGATTTCGAATGGAATGTAATATGAATAGATTAGAGAATGAGATTGATGGATTGTGTGAAAGATTGTATATCATGTTTTAATTGATTATATTTAGATGCGGTGAATTGTTTGATGGTGAATAATAATGATTTCCAGAGTCTTTTAGAATAGGGTGCATGTTGTTTAATAATTGATATAATAGTAAGTGGATTAAGATTATTATTAGTATTAATATAATTTTGTATAGTATTAATTAATGGTATAGTCATTGGTAGATTGTAATTAAATAAATTAATAATATTAATATTTAATTTATTTAATATTAATAATTTTATAGAAGAAATTATATAAAAATTATTTAATTTATAATCAAATTTTATAAAATTCATTAATTGTATAGTAATATTAGATAAATTTGGTAATAATATTTCTATACTTAACCATTTCATTAATAAATTTTTATTAATTTTATTATTATTATACATAAAATTCAAATATAATAATATAATCTCTTCATTATCAGTATATTTACATAATATACATTCAAATATTTTATTACATCTTAATGGTATCAATTTTATACAAATTTTCATATAATATATTAATTCATATTCATTCAATATTAATATTAATTCATATAATAATTTCATATCAATATTTATATAATTCTTATATAACCATATCATACCAATTATTAATATATTCGATATACCATCATTCTATAAATTATTCTCATTCTTAATATAATATAAACTCACCCTATCATCAATCATAGATAACCATTCAATATTATCATAATCTATCATCAAATCCATTGATATCCTCTCTATCAAATCATACGTCTATAATATTTATATACATTATTTGATGTCTACTCCACTTGAGGTCCAATCCACTTGAGGTCCAATCATTATCTTCGTCTTTAACTTCCACCGTAGGTTGTCTTGCAGACAGCTTCTTCTATTTACCTCCCCCTCCGCTTCCCTGAGATCAGCTACGGGTCTTCCACTTGAGGTCGACTCTATATAGATACATCACATGTGTATCCATCCTTCAAACAGTTTTTAGTGTCTTGTTTGCAGCATGGGCATGGTATTGATCGTATGTGTTTTAATGAGGATATGCCATTAACGTTATCAGTTAGAATAATTAACGTACTTCCAGAAGTAAATGAGCGTCGTATTATATTAGGATTACTGGAATCTGCGTAAATTGATTTACAAATACACATATTACGATATGATTTCTCAGTATACACTTCAACGAGTTTGATGTAACCTCAAGTGGATTACCCGCAGCTGATCTCAGGGAAGCGGAGGGGGAAGTAATTAGAGGAAGCTGTCTGCAAGACGACCTCAAGTGGAACGGCGAGTGGAAGAATAGTAGGATTGAACTTCAAGTGGAGCAGTAGCAACATTCATTGGTATAAACATACTTGTGTATGATCATCATTGATGATTGATTGGAAGAGGTAGATACCGAGTATGGGTGTATAATTTGGAAGTGTATTGATGATTTCATCAAGTGTTGATTTAGATTTTTGATAGTTATTATTTGTAATTATAAGAGTATATTTTTCCCAAATTTTAGGTTCATTATAGAATAATTTGATTATTAACTTTGAAATTTCATCATCATTACATGCTTCCATTAGTAATGATGCATATTCTACATTTAAATTTAACATTGAAAAGAATAACATTATAATTAAAATAATTTTTGATTCTTTAGTTTCAATTACTGTAGATTTTATAAAATTATACCAACGATCATTACTACTCAATCTAATTATACTCTTACAACCATATAATTCTAATACCCTAAAAACAAACTCCCTCCATACAACATCATTAAACTTTACACCACTCATAATCACCGAATCCCATTCAGGTATCAATGAATTGTAGATCATATTATCATCCATATCAGAAGATTCTCCACTTGAGGTCTTGTCGTTGCCACTCGGCATTCCACCTGAGGTCGTCTTGCAGACAGCTCTTTTAATTACTTCCCCCTCCGCTTCCCTGAGATCAGCTGCGGGTAATCCACTTGAGATTATATCAGTAGTTTCTCGTTCTTCCGGGTTGACAGTTTTCGTTCCTCCGGGTAGAATTCCTGTTCTTAGGGGTTGAACATCTTTGTTCTTCCGGGTAGACATTTCCTGTTCTTCCGAGTTAACTCCATTTGTGGTCTTAACCTTGTCTTGCAGACTGCTCTCCACCTGAGGTCTTCCACTAGGCGTGGTGCCTCTTCTATTTACTTCCCCTTCCAGCTCCCGTAGATCGCTTCCAGGTATTCCACTTGAGGTTACATTCAACACATCCTTAGCACCATCTTCCATCATTCCCATGATGGATGATCCATCACTATCTTCACCACGATCTCCGGGAGTGGCTTTACTCTTTAGAGATAGGTAATTAGAAGAAGGCTCCACGCCAAGTGGAACAGAGTTGGATTGGACCTCGAGTGGATTGGATTGGACTTCAGGTGGAGGATATTTGAATTCTATAGAGAGTAATGTGATGATTTTAGAGAGTATAATATTGAGTGTATGATTATTGATAAATTTTGTGATTTGTGGTGAGTAGAGATTGAAGATGATGGATGGATGTAATTTATTTAGATGATTGATATGATAGAAATATCTGATAGTATTGATAGCGATATTATTATAACCCATTTCGATCATTCTAGGTAGATAGCATTCTGTTAATAATATTAATAATGATAATTGTATATTATGATTATTAATATTAATTAATAATTTATTATATAAATAATTAAAATAAATAATAATATTTTATTAAACCATTTTAAATTATAATTAGATTTTAATAATAAACTAGATATAAATTGCCAAAAAACAAGGTTCAATAGAAATAATTTCATGTATATTAATATTAATATTAAATTGTATATTATTAATATTTAAATAATCATTAGACCAACATAATAACCATTTTGTAGTATCTAATAAAATATTAAATTTATTAATAATTAATAATTTATAATATAATATTATTATAAAATAATATGATAATGATGTATTAATTGTATTATTATACCATTTTATATTATTAAAATTTATATTATTAGAAAATTTTTGTAATATTTCTATAATTTGTATATATAATTTATATAATTCATTATTATTTAATTTACGTAATAATAACCATTCTGGTATATCTAAATTATTATTATTATATATAATATTCATTAATTCATATGTTTTATAATTTATATAATATAACCAATCATATATATATGGTGAATCCCATATATATATATTTGATATTGTTGGTGATCTTTCTATATATTTAAATATATCTATACCATATCTTCTACCTATTATATGATTTAATTTTATATCTATAGGTATATTAAAACCAATATTTATATTACTATTTCTATAATCATATGATATTATATTATTATATTCTATATTATAATAACGATTTATATTATTATCTTTATCATTAGATATCTATTATATCATTATCAAATTTATAAATCAATACTAACCTTCTTCTTTTTATAATGACCATCTTCTAATTTATCTAATAATTCCTCTTGTAATTCATCATCTATACCAACTATATATTGTAATCTAAAAATAATTATATAATATTTATAAAATTATTACATCATACCTAGAATATTTTGGTGGCTTATCATTATAAGATTCAAATGGATCATACTTTATCCTAGGAGGTGATTTAGATTCTTTATATTCTATAGCAGGTTGATACGATTTGCCAATCGTCTTCCAATCCATCTAAAATGTCTATTAAAATCAATGCGTAATATTAAAATTCAACCAATACGAAATTTATACTCCATTATATACACATCCTCCAACATTATGAGTTATGTCAAAGTCGCTGCGTTAAAATCCTGAATCATCGAGGCATTATTTGTGGTTTTATAGGACCATACATTACCTAATGGGGGCTGTTATAGAAAATTTGAAGGAATGACAAAAATCATATAGTATTTACTATAGATGTTGTTGTAAAATCGAATATTAAATATTTATAAATGATTGTAATAGAATTCATGGCGTATAACCGCTACATTATATCAGGAAAAGCGGTTAGTCACAACATTTATCTCATTAGATATGGAATCATACAAGGAAAATCACAACTCCCCTGCTCCAAATGATGTTAATAAAATAGATTATTTAAAATTATGTGCCATTTGCTGTTCCAACTTCAAGTGCAATTGTTATAGTAAAAGTGATGCAGGCTCCTCATCCTGTGATGATGATGACGATGTTAACGAGATTGAAAAGTTCGTTGATACGAATGCATGTCTAACTGATGCATTGGATTTGGCTGAAATTAAGGATCTATGTATACGTAATGTACCATTTTGGGATGATTTAAAGAGGGAGGATATATGTATAAGGAGGATAAAGACAGCATTGACTAATGTAGTTTTTAAAGTTGAATTGAATATGGGTGATGATGGTTCATTACGTGTACGTAAAGTATTATTGAGGATAATATTACCTCATATATCAAGTTTATATGATGTAGAAAGTCAAAGTGATGTATTGGAGATATTAGCAATGCATAATTGTGCTCCGAAATTATTAGCAAAATGTGATGGAGCAAGGATGGAACAATGGTTAGATGGTTATATTTTAAGATCAGATTGTATTAATAATCCATCAGTATTAACATCAATGGCTAGTTTAATCGCAAAATTTCATAAACGTGCTACACTTGCAGCACCTGCACATTGGGATAGAACACCTTTTGTAATTCGTACATGTAAGAAATGGATTAATAAAGTTGCTGATATAATTAAAAAAAAGAATCTAAATGTAGATTTAGATAGTAGAATTGAAGCATTTAATAAATATGAAAAAGTTTTATCGAAATATGTCAAAGGTAAATCTTTTGCTAATGAAATTATGTTTTGTCATAACGATGTTCATTTAAAAAATGTCATTGTTACTTATCATGGGTATAGATTAATAGATTTTGAATATAGTGCTTTCAATTATGTTGGTTATGATATCGGTAATATGTTAGATGAGATAATTACAAGATATGATATATTCACTCCACCATACTTTGAAATTGATGATAAATACGATATTTCTAATGAGTTAAAATGTTTATTCGCTAGCGTTTATTTATCAGAAGTTACATCAACTAATGTATTACCATCAGATAAAGATATTATTAATGAATTTCTTAATTCTGTTTATGTACATTCATTAGGCCCTTGTATATTTTGGTCTCTTTGGGGATTAATAATGTAAGTTTTACTGCAATTATTTATTTAAATTATTCAGTGACTTGGAATTTAATATCCAAGATGCGTTCGATTATCATATTTTTAGCGATAAAAAATTAGAGTTGTTCAATAAAATATTTAATAAGCTTGTAAATGATAAGATTATCGATGATGTGTAATTATAATTTAATTTTACTGTATTTTTAATAAATAATTTAATTTATGGGGAATTTTTTACATTTTGTATGTATTATACGTCAGTATTTATGTCAAGTTGGAGTATTCTTGAATTATTGTTGGTTAGTAGTACATAACTTCAAATGTCTATATGCACCATAAATTGGACAAACCCCATTAATGTTGGGGTTAATGCACCATTCACCCTATAGTATTAATGTCTGTTGAAGATTTCTCTATGAATATAACATATACTACTATATTAATACAATTGAAGGATGAAGTATAGTTGTGTGAAGATATTTATGTAATTATATAAATAATTATTATAATATATATACTATAAAACTATTAACATGAATTGAAGTATAGTAACTATATATGGTTGTAATAATACTAGATATATATACTTTTATAAATTATTAAAATATTATAAGAAGATTGTAAGTGATTGAAGGAAGATATTTATTGTATTAGAATTTGTATATTATTAGAGTATTGACCTCAAGTGGAACCCGTAGCTGATCTCAGGGAAGCGTAGGGGGAGGTAAATAGAAGAGGCTCCACGCCTAGTGGAACAGAGCGCAGGATTGTAACCTCAGGTGGATGGACATCAGGTGTAGAGGTATATGTAAGATGAAGAGGTTATAACCTCGGGTGGATATGTGTATTATATTACAGTGTGTGTTATAAATGTGTTTAGAATTTCCATCGATTTTGGCAATTGAGGCAGTTGACGAATGTGGTCATGGGTTCATCTGATGATCTGGTTTGCATTTGATAATACATTGTATTTGAGGATTTGCATTTGGTGCAATGGAATTGTCCTTTATTATTTTTATTTTGTGAGAAGATATTTTTGACGGCCCAATCGGATTGGCATGCTTGTATAGATTCTTGTAGTATAGAATTACGTTGTAATTTTTTTTCATCAGATGCCATATCGATAGATTTCATGGTAGTTAATTGTAGAGGTGTAATTATACCATTATATATTTTAGTATTAAAGAGTGGATTATTAATATCTTTAAGATTAAATGCAATAGCTTTAAGTTGAGAATTATATTCTTTTTGTGAAGGATTATTTAAAATATGATGATTATATAATTCAAATTCGATATTAAATATTAAATCATAAACTTTATTAATATCAACATTAATATTATGTCCAATCATAAATGCTTTAAATAAATAATTTAATGCTTTATCTCTAATATCATCATTATGTAATTTACCTTTATATATAATATTATCATTAATATTATCTAATATATTTGATTGATTTTTATTATCATCTGATGATAATAATTCTAATTTACGTCTTTTTGATTGATTTAAATCATTTCTTAATATATCTTTCCATTTATTAATTAAATAATTTGATAATTTTATTATATCATTATTATATACTTTTGTTAATTTTGATAATATTATACCAATCTTTGTACTAGATAATATATCTTTATTAACATTTATATTATTTAATTCTTCTAAACAATTAATAGCTAATTCATTCTTTAATTATTATATATTATTATTATATATTATATATTAAACTTACATCTAATTCATCATTATTATTATTAGATACTTTATTTAAATATACTTCTAATTTTTCTTTAATCTCTAATATCTTACTCATAATTTATATATCATTAATAAATCATATAATAATTTATATTCAATTATAATCTACAATAAATAATATATATATATATATATAATTTATAATATTCCATCATATATATATATAAAAAATTTCTCCTACGTCTATCAATCAAATGGGGAATAATATAATTAAATAATAAATTATATAATAATCTATACATATGGAATCAATTATGAATAATATCTTAACAGATGAATTAACATCTATAGCATTACTTATAGGAGGAGCATGGTTATTAGGATTCACCAATAAAAAACATAGCCGCAGCTGGATCAGATTCCTATATAATCGATATAATCGTATAGATAATATCTACCAATTATTACCAATACTACAAAAAAATGCCAAAGCACTGTTTTTAATCTTTAATGATATAGCAACGTTAGTTTCATTCACAATTCCATCATCAATGTCTACTTCAGAGCTGTCAATAGCCTCAAGAATTCATTAGATAATAATAATGATTCACATGTACCCAGAGATGTCATTAAAGCAATAATATCGCAAGATTACTACAGAAATAAAATCAATGATACACAAAATGCAGTACTAAATGAATTCGGTACAGATGTACACGAACTCAATCTCGCTCTACAAAAATTCTCACACGTATGTTACCACACCGAAGGTTCAACATCTCCACCTGAAGTCCAATCCAAGTCTCTTCGTCCTGCCGTCAGCTTCTTCTATTTACTTCC
Source organism: Cytauxzoon felis (assembly GCA_020283715.1). Classification (NCBI taxonomy): domain Eukaryota; phylum Apicomplexa; class Aconoidasida; order Piroplasmida; family Theileriidae; genus Cytauxzoon; species Cytauxzoon felis. The sequence continues at coordinate 8,122 of JAIQCW010000015.1, forward strand.
CCCTTCGCTTCCCTGAGATCAGCTACGGGTTCCACTTGAGGTCCATTAACTACATTAGAGATCTGTTCTTCCGGGTTGACATCGCCACGATCTCTGGGAGTGGCTATACTCTTTAGAGATAAGTAAATAGAAGAAGCTGACGGCAGGACGATGAGAGTTGGATTGGACTTCAGGTGTAATGCTCACTACGTTTAATGGTGTAAATATTGATATTATAGGATGATCAGGTTCAGATATATTTGATGGGTGTTGAGATGATGTATAATAGTGTATTGGATGGTGGTTATCCTCAGTGTCCTGGTGTAGATGTATGTAGTGATTTATCTCGTGAGTGTGTGATAGAGGTATTAGAGCGTGTAATGACATTGAGATTGAAGAATGGTGATATATATAATGATGAGATGGAGAGGAATTTTATAATGGATCAGATGATGAAATATGGTTGTATGACAAGTTTTGATGCATTGGTATTATTTAGAAATGCAGAGAATTTATATAATTATGATTTTAATTTTATAAAAGAAAAGTCTAAGATGATAGAAAAGTTTAAGAGTATAAAGAGTTATGAATTTATACAAAGGGTTACAGAGAATGAATTAGAGATAATAAAGGATTCAATTGAGGATAATAATAAGATATACTTACTTGTATTTGATGATTTGATTATATTTGATTATTTTATATCATTATCTAATATTAATAAAAGGAATGATAAATCTGTAATGCTTTGGTTATTTAAATCTGATATTATAGATGGAAAATATCCTTGTTTATTATATCCTTGTGTTATTAAGTTTTCTAAAGATAAAATTGAGGTAATTTTATATAAATTTATTGAGATTTATTAAATTATAGGCCATTTACACTAGTGCTGATGATATTAAATGAAGTTGTTGATTACTATCGATTTTTTTAATGGAATTATGTCATTTTATATAGTAAAAGTGTATTTTCATAAAATCTAATCTCGATGACTTAAGAATAATGTAAAATGTCGAATTAAAGGGTAAAATGTATAAAAATCTCACATAATGAACTGGAGATGGTGAAGATTGATCGCGTACGAGGTTGAATAATAATTTTATAATAACATATCATATAAAAATTAAATTTATTGATTAATTATATGTATATATGAATGATATATATATGAAGATGATTGAAAGTATAGTAGAGTTTAAATGTATAATAAACGGACATGAATTGAAATGATATATAACATATATTATATGGATATAATGGTATAATATGATTAATTATAAGATTATATTTAATAGAATATTATGGAAGGATGGAATATATTAAAGGAATATATAAAAATAGATGTAATAATGTTGAAATGGCTAGGTAATATTAATTCGTTGGGCAGAATAGTGCGTAAGACACACAATAAAATTTCTATATGAATATTGCAAATTATAATAATCTGAATTGAATTAATATTTATTTTTATATATTAATATTTATTTTGTAATAATCTATGAATTTTAATAGTTATATGAAATGTCACCATCAATGAATCGCGCAAAGGGGGTAGGTATATATATTGATTATAAATTTATAAATTAATATTATAGAGATCACGTCAAGGTGGTACACCAAGGGATACCCCTAGAGATAGGGATACCCCTAGAGATAGGGATACTCCTAGAGATAGAGATTTGCCAAGGGATACATATCATAATGTACCTGTACATTATCAAACATATGGTGCTACACCAGTAGCTACAAAAATCGCAAGTCATAAACCACTTGGTACAGTTGGTTTATCTACAAGTACTGAACAATTAGCACCTGGTTTAAATAAACCATTAGTTACAAGCGCATTTCCACATAATGTTGGTGAAACAAAGAAGAGGACATATGAAGAAACACTTCATGTAGAAAAAAATGTTAGCGCTGTTAAGAAAGTTAAGACTGAACATGGTGCTGTATATAAATTCGTTAAAGATTTTAGACATAAGACTGTAACATGGATGCAAAATGTAGCAAATACATTTAAAAGTTTATTTTGGAAAAAGTGATTAAATTTTATGGATACCTAGGATTTATTCTCCTTCTATCCATATTAATATGCTTTATACGCTCTCTTTTTTAAAAAAAACCCCATCTTTAATAATATTTATCTCATGTAATGTTATACAATAGTTCCAATTCATTACATAACTTTGCACAACAATGTGCCGCTGTTAAGTTATATGGAGATATCGATATAACATCCAATACATCATTTATAGTACCATAAGCTTGATCAGTTGATATTGCACCGATATGAAATATCAAATTACACTCGTCCTTATGTTTATATAAATATTCCCTCAATCTTACCAATTCACCCGTATTAGATAAACCTATGCGATAACCACCAACAGGTAATACAGACTCCATCTCATTCTTTATAACCTATAACATTTTATCCATACATATATATAAGAATACAATCGATTGAAGATAGTGATCCACATATTCTTCCACATCCACCTGAGGTTATAACCTTGTCTTCCACTCGCCGTGGAGGCCTTTCTATTTACATCCCCTTCCAGCTCCCAGAGATCGCTTCCAGGTATTCCACTTGAGTTCTGTTCTTCCGGGTAATATTCCTGTTCTTAGGGTTGACATACCGAGGATGATCTCAGGGAATACGAGGGGAAGTAAATAGAAGAAGCCTCCACGGCGAGTGGAAAAAGAGGCGGATTGGACCTCGAGTAGAACACCTAGTGGAAAGGAGACCAGTACTTAATCTCAATTGGAAAAGAAAATATTGGATTGTACTTCATTTGGTATGTAAAGTTACCTTGAGAAGTATATTATTATTACCGATGGATTTAATTTTTCTTTTATCAATTAGATCATTTAATAGTATGTTGAACTTTTCTATGGATTTCGGTACTTGCAACGTAGGTGATACTTCAATTAACTCGTTAGTATTCGTACGAACATATACCTTCAACTTTCCACTCTATAGGAAGTAAATATTTATATAACACAAAGACAGAGAGCAATGTCAACAACACTTGAGATCCAATCCAACTCTTCTCTTCCAACCCTCTTCGTCCTGCCGTCAGCTCTTCTAATTACCTATCTCTAAAGAGTATAGCCACTCCCAGAGATCGTGGCGATGAAGAAGGTAGTATTGGACCTCAAGTGGAAGTGGACTACCCGAAAGTGATTTACGGGAACTTGAGGGGGAAGTAAATAGAGAAGGCCACCACTCCTAGTGGGAGGACCTCAGGTGGAGAAGCTGTCTGCAAGACGAAGGAACGTTGAGTGGAAGTGGTGAGATAAGGATTGGATCTAAAGTGGAGTTGAAAACAACTCGTTATGCTTCGTTGGATGAATAACGTTGTATGAGTATTTTTTACCTTATTGAGAGGTCGATCTTGAAGTACAATTAGACATTGATGTAGTATATCGATTCTTGAATCCTATAGTTATAGGTGATGATCCCACAAGGTTGGAGCGTACGGGTGTATTAACAATTGATGCATCTTCGAGTATTATAAAAATTTTTAAATTTGTCATTTTAAAATATGTAAATTAATAATATGAATAGTCATTTTTTATTTAAAATTTTTGTTTTTGTTAAATAGTGTTTTGTATTCTATGGGACAGGAGATTTTTGATACGTTCAATAAATTTCTAGATGATTTGTATAATTTAGATATATCGCATATACATTGGAAACCACGGCTTATATTAATCAAACGTATACTCAATGATTCAAGAATTAATATAGACTCTTCCCAAGATCCCTTTGTCGAAGGCCTCTCTACACTACTCAATGCAGCCATATCTACAAGTACGTACTCACACATACTTACACATCATACACAAACAGGGAATATTTTCAACTCATCACCCGATGCATACCAAAATATCAATTTCAACACAGGTTTGCATACTCGAAGTAACATAATTACTCCACTTGAGGTTACATCTAATTCCTTTCCACTAGGCGTGGAGCCTCTTCTATTTACTTCCCCCTCAAGCTCCCGTAGATCACTTTCGGGTTCCACTCGAGGTCCATCTTTCCCATTGGATAGAGGTTTTCCAACTGCTTGAGGTTTCTTGATAAGGAGGAGGCAAAGAAATGTGATGTTAGAGTGTTCGATACTAATTACGAAACTCGTAAGAATCAATATGGATGTCTTTCTAATAAAAATTTCTGCTGCGTTACTAATGTGAAGAATAAATATGATGAGATGATTAAATCGGCTAACGGATTGAGTGGAGTTCAGGATGAATCTGTTGTACAAAATAATGGTGTAGAGAGTTGTAGTAATCTTCAATCATGTCCTACAACTACTGGAGGTTCGAATACTGCTGATTGTTCAGGTAAAGATTGCGAATGTGATGATAAATGTAATTGTACACCTACTCCTACGGATAATCCCAACGGTGTCTTTAAGAATCTATGCAATATGATGTGTTGTAATGGAAAAGAAAAATGTTCATGTACTGATGGGAATTGTCAGTCCATAAAAACATTTTGTACTCAAGTGAAGAGTTTCACGGATCTAGTGAAGGAGGTTAAAAATGGAACGGCAACTACATCTCCTACTACAACTACTCCTTGCGACTGCAAGGATAAAAATTGTGATTTCTGTAAAACATGTCGCTTCATTAAACTCATTGAGGAGTATACGAAGGAGTTGGGGAAGGAACATAAATGTAGATGCAATAAACCTGATTTGATTGATGCAGTCATTGATATAACACTAGACGTAGGCTTTACCGCTACAAAATACTTCTTCAATAAGTTTGCTGATTTAATTTCTGGTAATGGTGAGCAAAAAAATAGCCAAGGAACAGATGGAACTGCTCAAGGATCCAATCCAAAATTTTATGAGTGCAAGTGTTGTATAGACAAAAACGATAACTGCTTGAAGGATGGAAGATATATGACATATACCATATATAGTAGACCTAGAGTGAATTACCCGCAGCTGATCTCAGGGAAGCGGAGGGGGAGATAAATGGAAGAGCTCCATGCAATGGAAAAGATGGACCTTCGGTGGAATAGTTATCTGTAAGAATTATTTAAATATTTCTATTGTTATAGGTCGTATGGGTGTGGATTATTCTGGTATATTGGAATCGGTGATATCTCAGATGAATGTATTGGCTAATCAGTTATCTTTATTTAATAGTTTGACGAATAGGAGTAGGAATAGTTATACGGGTATTGGTGTGACGAATAATATCGATGGTCAGCATGTATTATTACCTCCATCTTATAGAAGTGTATATGATCCATTGATTTCTGTTAGATCATTTAATGAAAATTCCACCCCGAAGAACGAAGATTTGAATAGAGATAATGATAATTTTGATTCTGATGTTAATGTTCCAAGTTTAGATTTAACTAAAATACAACAATATTTTCAATTACAAAATAAATCCTTTGATCAACAAAGTTATTCACACTCTGTTGATGGAGGTAGTTATCTTCCCTCTATAGATGAAGGAGTATACCATGATGATAATTTAATTGATGACGCAGGAGGAAGTTATGAACCTCCTCCATTGGAAGGAGGAGGAAATAATGAACTTCCTCCAGTTGACGGAAGAAATGATATTGTTTCAGTTGATGTAGGAAATGATATAGTTCCAGTGGATCCAATTGAACCTCCTTCAGTGGAAGGAAGTGGAAATGAACCTCCATCAATAACATCGGATACATCTAATGTGATAAATAGAAATATATCATCACCTCCATCTTCAATGTATAAAGAGTTGGTGAATATAGAAGTTGATATGGAGAATTTCAATACATTTGTTATAGCAATAGAAATGACAAGTGCTAGATTAAGATATACAAGATTTAAAAGAGATATAATAAATTATAGAGTAATAGATCCATCAATATATATAGAAGGATATAATAATCATATTTATACTATACAAGTTATGCAATCAAATTCAATAGAACAATATCATGTTGGATTTGGTGATATATTAAGATTACATCGATTCAATTCTAAAAATGGTTATAATAAATCTGGTAATAAATCAATAGATCTTATACTTTCAAGAAATAATCCAACCATTAGATTATGGCCATATCAACCTGATGATACCATCATCTATCAAAATAATAATCATATACAAGATAACAATATTGAACATGAAATACTTTATACAGGAAGATCCAATCATTCACTACCCGATATCAATTTTAACATCAATCACTCATATGATATCAATTCCAATGTCCCACCTGAGGTCCAATCCACATCTGTTCCACTCGGCGTGGAGCCTTCTTCCAATTACCTATCCCTGAAGGGTAAAGCCACTCCCGGAGATCGTGGCGAAGAATCCGAGACGATCCATGGGAGTCGAGGTGAGGTAAATAGAGAGGCCACCACGGCGAGTGGAAAAGAGGTTGTAGCATCGAGTGGAAGCCATCTGCAAGACAAGGAAATGACCTCAGATGTAACGCCTACTGGAACAGAAAATGTAAACCCGGAAGAACAGAAAATATCAACCCGGAAGAGCAGGTATTTTACCCGGAGTAACGTAAAAAGTATCAACTCGGAAGAACAGGATTTACCTGGAAGAACAAAAGATATCTACCCGGAAGAACGAACATCTGGTATAGTAGATGTAACCTCAAGTGGAATACCCGAAAGTGATCTACGGGAACTTGAGAGGGATGTAAATAGAGAAGGCTCCACTCCTAGTGGAAGAGGAGTTGAAGACAAGGAAAGGACTTCAGGTGGTGAAGTTGATGTTATAGAATTGGATGATTATGTATCTGTGAATTCTGTGGATGGATTGACAGATAAGCAATTATTAGAATCACAGGGTATAACAATATGTGGTCCTGGTGAATTGAAGGTATATGATGAGGATATATCTATAATATATAGATTGAGGAAATGGATAAATGATAATTTAGATCCTATAGAATGTATAACAAATAATGAATATACTAAAAATTTATCAGATTTAATATCAACTCCTGGTGATTTTATTGTTAATGTTATTAAAGTATCACCTGAAAATGGTATTAATTTAATTGTTAGAGATTCAACTGATATAGCAGCTGTTATTAATCTTGAAATGATATTATTAACTAATCTTATTGAATCTAAAAATCATTTAATACCTGGTGATTGGATCAAACTTAGAGCATTCAATAGATTCTATCATCATATCACACTCAAAAATGGCTTTAAAATAATCGCATTACACCCAACAGATTCATCCACAATCACCAGATTACCATACGCCAATATCAAACTCAAAGATATACCCGATGATCTATTCGCCAATCATAGGTAAGCTTACATTAATGAAGTTACTGCTCCACTTGAGGTCCTGTAGTTCCACTCGCCGTGGTGGCTCTCCACCTGAGGTCCAATCCTACTCTTCATTCCACTCGCCGTGGTGGCCTTCTCTATTTATCTCCCTCTAAAGAGTAAAGCCACTCCCAGAGATCGTGGCGGAGGTTGTTACTGGACCTCAAGTGGAACCTGGAAGCGATCTACGGGAGCTGGAAGGGGAGATAAATAGAGAAGCTGACGGCAGGACTGACCTCAAGTGGAGAAGGCCACCACGGCGAGTGGGAAGACCTCAGGTGTGGTGTCTACTACATTGTTTCGTAATGGTTATTTATTTCTTGTTATATTATAATATATAGGAATGTTGTGAAGAAGGTTCGTATGAAGGTATGGAATGATATATCGATGATGAATAGTTTATTTCCAAAAAAATTAAAGAAGGATCCGGGTTATATAGAGCGTGTATTACAATTACGTACGAATGATTTAGTTAGGGTTGCTAGAGAAGAGAATAGATATTCATCACAAGAAGAGGGTGAAATATATTCATCACAGTAATAAAGTGTAAATATAATGAGTTCATTTATATATATTATTAGATATGATTACTGACAATTTATATATGTAAATTAAAGTTTATAAAACCTTGACGACTATAATATTAATATATATGATATACAACTATACTAAATTAGTAGGTAAAAAAAATTATAAAGATTCAAAGTACATCAACTCTTAAAAGATGAAAAAAAATTAGAGTCATCAAGTAAATGGGATTATAACCCATTCAATTAGGGTATAGAAATAATAATCTATTGTTTATAGATTAAATCAACCCTGGAAATTTATAAATTAATTTCCATTAACGAAAAAAAAAGAACAGATAATAGACATTTTTACAACTTTAGAAGAAAAAAAAATCCACCTTAACCATTCATTAACATAACATCAATACAACACTGCATTTGCAATATTAACATTAATTTATATAAACCCTATAATACAATCATACAAATACAACCTTATTATACACAATTATAAACCTACACCAATACCAAATAAATACATCTTACACCCATCATTCAAAGTCAAGGTTATATCACTACCTTCACTCCACTTGAGGTAAGTCCACCTCTTATTCTCTTGCAGAGAGCTTCCTTATTTACTTCCCCCTTCGCTTCCCTGAGATCAGCTGCGGGTTCCACTCGAGGTCTAGTACTACTACCTTCCTTCGTCTTGCAGACAGCTTCCTTATTTACTTCCCCCTCCGCTTCCCT
>JAIQCW010000016.1:0-49014 GCA_020283715.1 Cytauxzoon felis
ATCAGAGTTGGATTGGACCTCAGGTGGATTATCATCAGGTTCTAGTGGGAATGCGAGTACTGATGATGAGACTTTACGTGTATAATCGAATTCGACGAGTGCGAGTATATAGATTCGATAGAATTTACCAAGTAGGAAAATATCGATTCTGCTGCTGCTACGATATAGTAATTTGAATCCTACAAATTTAGCAGCTTTAACAAAACATAATTCATCAGGACTATTACTTGCATATTCTAATTCTCCATTATTATTAATATCAGTAACAACAGAATTACTACAACATAAATGTATAAAAAATTCAACTAAATGATAATGTCTTGGATTATTTATATCATTTAAATCTTTAAATAATTCATCATCAACTAAATTAACATTACCAAATTTAGTATAATTTGGATTATATGGTTCATCTTCTAATATTATACCTTGTTTTTTATATACACTTCTAATTACATCTGTATAACCTTTACCATATGATTTACCAGCTACAGCTAATTTTCTAAATTCCATATTATTACATGTTAATGTACCAGTTTTATCAGAAAATATATAATGTACTTGTCCTAATTCTTCATTTAATGTTGTTGTACGTGCTTTAGCATACATATCTAATTCATCATAATACATTTCTATATCATTCTGTATAAAAAATCCTTGTAATAATCTTATTAAATTTATTGTTACTGTAGCACTTATTGGTACAAATGTTGCCGATATTGCTGTCCATGAAAAAAATGATACAAAAAATATTACAACACCTGATGTATCTTTATTAAAATTTGGTAAATATGGTAAACCACTTAATGAATCATTCCAATATGTAGTTAAATTATACATTGCAGCACCAAAACATAATACAATCTGTACTAACCATACCAATAATGTCATTTTACCTGCTTTCTTCTCTAAATTTGATATCTTATGTGGTGTTGATGCTATATTTCTATATATCTTTGTATCATGACCTGTATATATTACAAAACCAATCACCCATTTAGTATTCCTTAATATACAACCACGTAATAATAAATTCAATAATGTTAAATCATAATTCTTCAAATTATCTTTTAATAACATCTCATCTATATCCTCATTACTATATCTACCATATACCTCATCTATATCAAAATCATACTTTAATACACCATCAAATCTCATCAAATTCTTATTAGGTGAATCACATGTACAACGACCATACAAATACTTCACCTGATTTATCGCAACATCCATATTACGACTCAATCTCGATGATATCACTATTTAAATATATTATTATAAATAATTAATTATATGGTACACCATTCCACCTGAGGTCCAATCCTCCTCCTCATTCCACTCGCCGTGGTGGCTTCCTCCATTTACTTCCCCTTCCAGCTCCCGTAGATCGCTTCCAGGCATTCCACTTGAGGTCCACAACAAGGTTTCGTTCCCCCGGATAGAAGTCATTCTTGAATTCTCAAGTCCTCATATGGATAATCGAGATCAAGGGGACCGAGGAAATTTCTTCGATATAATTGTCTACCCGGAAGAACGAAGATGGTCAACCCCTAAGAACAGGAATTCTACCCGGAGGAACAAAAGAGTTTAACCCTGAAGAACAGACATTACATTCGCCACGATCTCTGGGAGTGGCTATACTCTTTAGAGATATGTAATTGGAAGAGCTGACGGCAGGACTGACCTCGAGTGGAGAGGCCTCCACGGCGAGTGGAAAGACATCAGGTGGAACGCCAAGAGGAAGAGTTGGATATTTACCTAGACCTAACGGTCGTCGGATGGACCTCGAGTGGAGATGATATATGGTAGGATTATAGATTAATAAACATACATGGTACGGACTCTTTTTTTTTGACGTTAGTTTCTCCATCTAGGCAAGATGTATCAACGAAGCAGACACCGCCTTCTTCTGAAGAGCCTAGGATGATGATATCGGCTGGTACGATATCACCTGTTCTTAGTATAACGAATTCACCAACTTTTAAATCTTTCCAATATTTAATAATTAATTCATCAGAATCAATTGATGATTGACGAAAATTTTCAGCGTTTGATTTTTGCCACCATTTTTTATTCTTTTCATTTTGTTCTACACCACGTTGTTTTACTATATGAACTAATTTATTATTTACTTCATTATCCGCTAAATATCTCTGATAGTCTTCATATGCATCCCTCAATGCCGTACCCAATGTAACTATCGCCAATGGTAATAATATTACAGGTATACCATGAGTCGATGATACCTATAAATAATTAATTAACTTGTAAAAATTTAAATCTCGAACATCCTCCACCTGAGGTCTTTCCACTCGCCGTGGTGCCTCTTCTATTTACTTCTCCCTTCGCTTCCCTGAGATCAGCTGCGGGTTCCACTTGAGGTTACATCCAACACAACCTTAGCACCATCTTCCATCATTCCCATGATGGATGATCCATCACTACCTTCACCACGTTCTTCCGAGTTGACATATTTTGTTCCTCCGGGTCAAATATCTTCGTTCTTAGGGGTATACATTATTCGTTCTTCCGGGTAGACATTATACCGAGGATGATCTACGGGAATCCGAGGGGAGGCAAATAGAAAAGCTCCATGCAATGGAAAAGATGGACCTCAGGTGGAGTGGATTCATTATAAGTATAGATTAGGGTAAGTATAATGACTTACGGCGGGTATGATTTGTAGTACGGCAATGAAGACGAAGTAGATGCATGATGGTACTCTTAATTGTTCGAATGAGTTTTTGAGTAGGAAATTATAGATGGTATATTTAGTAGTTTTAACACGATTAGAGCATGTGAATGTTTGTTTAGCATTGATATTACATGTTCTTATAACTTCTTCCCTAAATATAGACAATAATTAATAAGAGATATATATATGGTTACATACTTTCTACCAAATAATAGATTATTAAAGTAGTTTAATATATTCAACATAATGTGTTATAATAATAAACAATTTAAATTTATAATAATTTAAATTGTCTAATTCAATATTATATTAATCATTACGATAGATATTTTTTTAAATACATTTTATGAATTATTAAATTCATACATTATATAAATACACATACATATAAATATAGTCCTTTAATAAATAATATATTTCTAAAGTACAATTAACATGTATATATAGTTAATGATCAATAATTATTATATACTTGTATAACTACCACACATATCATATAAAATATAATAATATCAAATTTACATATTATATGTTATAATAACTATATATATCATTTATATATTATTATAAATATATTAATATTAATGTGTTATATAATTTTTAGAATCTAATATGATCAACGGTTAACTTCAATGACACCAATAATATGATCCTCCTTAAAACATTCATAATTATATATTAAATCATATATAAATTATATATTATTAAATTTAATGTATATATTTATATATTTATCTTATATTAATCATATATTTGGATATAATGCATAAATGTGTAACAATGATTGTATATCGTTCTTACTCCTATACTATCTAATCTAGTATACCAATGTATAATAATTTAAATATTACATGTACCCATAGTATTATATCATTAATTAATAAGTTATATATAAATAATTATGTAATCATTATTTAAGAGTCTAATGTAAGTAGAATTTTAAATAATTATAAAGCTTACAATAAAATAAATTATAATTTATTATAATTTACAATATATACATGACAATAGAAGCTATGATATCTACAATGTGTCTTTAAACAATCATCAATCATATATCCTATATGATCATATATATATAAAGAATATATATTAAATAATTAAATAAATATTATTCAATTAATATTATATAATAATTCAATTTTGAATGGAAAATAATAAATTTCATTTAATTTAATAAAGTATAACCCCATCCTTAATATCAATTATAAATATGTTCAATATTATTGATTATATTAATAAATAATTGTATAAATAATAATTTTAACAGTTAATGTATATATTGTTAATTATAAATTTATGTATAAGTTTGTTGTATATGGTAATGCATAATTTAGTATAATAATTATTACTTGTATTATTATTATTAGAAATGTCAACTAATACTACTGAATCGGAACCAAAACCTGTCAAAAAAATTTATTTACCTCCTAATCGTAGAAATCAATTAAATACTGAATCTACAACCACCTCTAATAACAATGAACAAAAACCATTCAAACTATTCTCACGCAATCTAGGTTAGTTTTATACCTTAATTTATTAATTAAAATTTAAATGATGATGTATATTTATTCCACCTTTATCTTTATTTTCTATTTTGCACCAAATCATCCAATCACACCCAAGACTAACTCAACTTGTACTCCACCCGAGGTCCTCCACCCGAGGTCCTCCACCCGAGGTCCTCCACCCGAGGTCCAATCACTATCTTCACCTCTAGTCCACCTCTCTTGGTCCTGCCGTCAGCTCCTTTAATTACCTATCTCTAAAGAGTATAGCCACTCCCAGAGATCGTGGCAAAGGTAGTGATTGGACCTCAAGTGGAACCTGGAAGCGATCTACGGGAGCTGGAAGGGGAAGTAAATAGAAGGGGCACCACGCCTAGTGGCAAGACGACCTCAGGTGGAACGGCAGGATGAAGAGAGGTGAGAAGGAGGTGGATTGGACCTTGGTGGAGTTAACTTCATGTTGATGATTATATATATAATGTTATAATATTTTATTTTATAGTATTGGGTGAGAATAATGGTAGGCGTGATGGTTTTGGTTCGAGTTATGGTAATCATACTGATTCATATCCTAGAAGGGATAAATTTGGTGGTGATAAGAATACAAGATATCCTACAGCATGGGCAACTAGGGGTGATAGAAGATATTTTAAGGAGAATGAGAATGAAATATTTGATAGTGTTAAGACTAGAACACAAGCTGGTATTAATTTTAATTCATATGATAATATACCTGTACAAATGAATGGTAGATTATCATCTACTATATTACCTATAGAGGATTTTGATACAGGTATACATGAATTATTATTATCAAATATTAAAAAAGTTAATTATACAAGACCTACACCAATACAAAAACATTCTATATCTGTTATATTAGCTAATCGTGATTTAATGGCATGTGCACAAACTGGTAGTGGTAAAACTGCTGCATTTTTATTACCTATTGTTACTAGTATGTTAAAAACTGGACCGCCACCACCATCAACTAATATACAATCTGGTTATAATGCTAGAATCGCACAACCCGTTTGCCTTGTATTATCACCAACTAGAGAATTAGCTATACAAATCTATAATGAATCAAGAAAATTCAATTTCGGTACAGGTATACGTACAGTCGTACTCTATGGTGGATCAGAAGTCAGAAAACAACTCATCGATCTTGAAAGAGGATGCGATATCTGCGTCGCCACACCCGGACGGTATGTTGAATAGAAATATATCTAAAAATTGCTTTATACTCTACCTTTCCACCCGAGAATCCACCTCTCTTCTACTTTACCCCCTTTTCCACTAGGCGTGGTGGCCTTCTCTATTTAGTTCCCCTTTCAGCTCCCGTAGATCGCTTCCAGGTTCCACTTGAGGTTATAATCTAATCTCGCCGAGATAAGGTTAAAGTGACGAAATCTATGTTTGTAAGGACATCTCAATGGATATAAATTGGAATGAAGTGAGGATGAGTATATTAGATACAATCATCAAATTCCTTTTCAATGAACTATTGACATTTGTATTTCATCCAATATTCATTGAGTAATCTTCAGTAGTTTCCCCAGAAATGATGAAATTCCTTCAAATTTTGGGGGTAAAAGTGAGGATAATGATTGGACCTCAAGTGGTACCCGTAGCTGATCTCAGGGAAGCGAAGGGGGAAGTAAATAAGAGAGGCACCACGCCGAGTGGAAGATAGAGGGCAATGATTTGACATCTAGTCGAATATATATCTTCACATATATATATATTATAGTTTGACGGATTTATTGGAGAGGCGTAGAATAACGTTTAATTGTGTGAAGTATTTGGTATTGGATGAGGCGGATCGTATGTTGGATATGGGTTTTGCTCCCCAGATACGTGCTATAGTGGATAGTAGTTGTATGCCAAAGGTTGGTCGTCAGACTGTTATGTTTAGTGCTACATTTCCAAAGGAGATACAGCAATTAGCTCGTGATTTTTTGAATGATTATATATATTTGGCAGTTGGTCGTGTTGGTAGTACAAATGAATTTATACATCAAAGATTAATATATGCTGATCAAGATCAGAAACCAAAATATTTAGTAAAATTATTACGTGAGAATTCTGGTGGTTTAGTATTGATATTTGTAGAGACAAAAAGAAGAGCAGAAATAATTGAAGGATTTTTATTAAAAGAAAATTTTCAAACAGTTAATATACATGGTGATAGAAGTCAACAAGATAGAGAAGAAGCATTAAGATTATTTAAATCAGGACAAAGACCAATATTAGTAGCTACAGATGTTGCTGCTAGAGGATTAGATATTAATAATATAACACATGTTATTAATTGTGATTTACCAACTAATATCGATGATTATGTACATCGCATTGGACGTACAGGTCGTGCTGGTAATGTAGGCATTGCTACATCATTAGTTAATGAAAATAATAGACCTATACTTAAAGATTTATTATCATTATTAGAAGAATCTAATCAAGAAATACCATCTTGGTTTAAAAAATTAGTTACTACACAAACATTTTCTCATTATAATAAAAAAAATTCACAAAATAAAATTAATAAAACATTTACATCTAAAGATGTAAGACAAAATTCCGAATCTATCACTTTTACACACTCCAAAGGTAAACAAATACAAAAAAATACCACCTTCCAAGAATTCGAAGATGATTGGTGGTAAACACCTAAATCAGTAATCTAATATAATACCATTATATATACATATCATAACTAATATAATGAACACTCCACCTGAGGTTACATTCCTGCCGTCTCCACTTGAGGTCTTCCCGCTAGGCGTGGTGCCTTCTCTACCTGAGGTTACATCCACCGTTGGTCTTGCAGTCAGCTCTTCTATTTATTTCCCCCTCCGCTTCCCGTAGATCAGCTTCGGGTAATACACTTGAGGTCTCCACTTGAGGTCCATCACTACCTTCTCATCGCCACGGTCTCCGGGAGTGGCTCTACTCTTTAGAGATAGGTAATTGGAAGAGGCCTCCACGGCTAGTGGAAGTGAGGTGGATTAGACCTCAAGTGGAAGCCTGTTCCTCCGGGTAGAATTCTTATACATAGGGGTTGTCATAGAAGAATTTTCTTCGGTCCCCTAGTTCTCAACTATCCAAATATATCACTTGAGAATAACATATAATATCAGCCCATATTAACTATTTCTACATAACCTCAAGTGGAACCTGGAAGCGATCTACGGGAGCTGGAAGGGGAAGTAAATAGGGAAGCTCCACGCCTAGTGGAAAGAGAGTTGGATTGGACCTCGGGTGGAGTATACATCAACTGGATTTAGTATTTGAATATATATTTCTATAGATTTTAATTTATAAAAATTTATTTATACATAAATGTAATGTTAAATTTTGATATTAATTTAACATGCATGACTGGAACTGATTGTTATTATTATGGTGCTGATCTGAGAATAAGTAATTGATTTTCTAATATATTAACATAAATTATCGGATTAACTATCAATAATTATAGATATCCGAATTAAATAGACAAATATAAATTACAATGTCTCGAGTATATATAAAGAATTATTTATATTAACTACTTACAAATTTTTCTACAATTTCTGTGATCAAAGGATCATTTATATGTTCAACCAAACCAACAGATTGACTTTTCTTGGCTTGAGTCAGAACAACATCTATTAATTCATCCTTGGTGATAATAGCACATGAATTATTAATTGGATCTAATTTTAAATAGATTTCAATGATATTATCCTCTGTTTTTTTAAGTCTAATAACACCCACTAATACAGCTTTATCTTCTGTAGCAAAACCAAGACAACTAGTAAGTGTACCTTCAACATCACCCTTTTCCCATAATACTTGACCTTGAAATTCAATTTTATTTATATCTGCTTCACCTTTTGGTGCGCCATGAATTATTTTTATATCATTCCATATATAATTTCCCACTTCATAATGCTCACTATCCTCTACATCCGGATCTAATGTTACCGGCTGAGCATAACATTTATTAATTAAAATTGTAATCAATGAAATTATTACCAATTGAAGCTTCATCTGTAATATTAAAACTATTCCTAATATAAACTGTAAAGATTAATACATCTAATCAATGGGGATCAATTATTCATAACTAGCCAATAATATATTCCTTACTATACACACTATAAGTTCATACACAGAATTATATAAATTGCCCAACAGCATTACCTATATAAACCTCCATAATTATATCACCACATTTAATTCAACATTCATAAATAAACTCGTTCTCATCAATATTACTCTCCAACTATCACATTTAAGTATTAAAATATTAAAGCATACACCACAGATATAATAATATAACTATCAAATATTTATTATACTAATGATCATTAATCTATCTTTATCTTACACTCCACCGTAGGTCTTGCCGTCAGCTCCTCCACTTGAGGTCTTTCCACTCGCCGTGGTGGCCTACTCTATTTACTTGTCCCTCCGCTTCCCTGAGATCAGCTACGGGTTCCACTTGAGGTCAATAATCACGGTCTTCCACTACTTCATTTTACCTCCAAAATTTGAAGGAATATCTTCATTTCTTGGGAAACTACTGAAGAATATGGAATGACGATTGAATGAATTTCACATCTCAATACTTCATTGAAAAGGAATTTGGTGGTTTTATTTAATTTACTGATCCTCACTTCATTCCAATTTATTTTCATTGAGATATCTTACAAACATGAATTCCGTCACTTTATTCTCATCTCGACGAGATTATAGATAGTAGTAACTATGCATATTGTAGATTTTACTGCAAAATTGATCTATTGTTCCTTCATATCTTAAAATATGGATAATGTCATTTATTGATATAAAATTAAATGGATATATCTACCCCATTATTTATTATTATTTTTTGGATTTAAAATCTCATGCATTTACGCATAAATAATATGGATAATCTGTAAAATATATAAAAAAATTGTAAATGTTTCCAACTATGAGGTACATAATAATAATATTGTATATTATTATAAAAAATTGTTACACCATATTACCGGATGAGGTATTAGATATAGATTCAGCACCAGAAAACTTTATAGATACTAAATATATTGAGGATGGTATATTATTTTTATCAATTAAACCACAAGCATATTCACGTATACGTCGTATAGTGGAGGGTAATGTAATTATATGGGAGAGTCCTGATGATAGAGTTTGTACTGATTTAATGTTGAATGAAGGTGTAAATGGCGTGAGATTATTGTATATAGAGGCATCAATGGGTTTTAATTCATCAGTATATTTACATTATGAACGTGTTAATGGTTCATGGAATCATGTATCACAAAATAGATATCATATACAATTATTTTTAATGCTACAGCAACGCAAATTAGATATAAATACAGGATTTACAGTTGTAAATCCAATAAAATCTATAACGGAATTTGGTAATTCAACAACAGAATATTTAACATTTGCTAGTCATAGAATTGTTAAATTAACCGAAGGTGAACTTTTAATATGGCAAGCAGCAGTTGGTGAATTATGTAAACGTGTTATTGTACATGATAGAAGGGGTGAACATAAATGTTTATATGTAGAACTTACAAATGATGATGGCACATCTGTTAAATTATTTGCTAAACTTGAAGCAAATTGGTTGGAAATATCAATGGATGAATACACAAAAATGAATCAATTGATGTCAGAAGAATATTCTTTGAATATACTTTCATTAGAACAACCAGATAAATTTCAGATCGTGGAACATCATTCACACGGATTATTAGCATTTATGTTCACGTCAGAACTTAATGTACATACTACTGAAGTACTCGAAGGTAATAATATTATATGGCAAGATCCAGATGGTATTGATAAATGTACTATGGCAGTTGCACATTTAAAAGATAGTAAACCAGTACTATTACATTTATACATCAAAACATCTGAACCAACAGATGGTAACATATACTACATCAAATTTGATGATGAAAATTGGATACAAGCCACAAAAGAAGAATTCTATAACAAACTAGAAGAATATGATCAAAAAGAAGATGAAAATACATCGTAACACAATGAAATTGAATGTAAATATAGACCTTAGGTCTTCCACTCGCCGTGGAGGCCTCTTCCAATTACCTATCTCTAAAGAGTAGAGCCACTCCCGGAGATCGTGGCGAAGGTGAAGGTAGTCATTGGACCTCAAGTGGAAGACCCGTAAGCGATCTATGGGAGCCGGAGGGGGAAGTAAATAGAAAAGCTGTCTGTAAGACGACCTCAGGTAGAACGGAGAGTAGACAAGATTCAGATAGGAGGTAGTAAATAAAGACTCATTCACTATGTTTGTTCAATATGTTATGGATAGTTTGAGTGTAGTTTATGTATGTTGTTATACATTTTACTTCACCCCAGTACAGTTGCATTCTACAATGAATTATAATATACTCGAAACTTAAAGTACTATATATAGATAACATAAATTATTTTAATAAACAAATTAAAGTATCTAACAATGTAATCTAATATTTGTACATGATGCATTGATTATATGTTGTAATATTATACTGTTGAGGAAGGTTATAAAAAGTCTTGCTATTTATCGCACTTATTACTTGGAGGATCCTCATCTTCATTAATTGATTGGATAATTGAATTTTATCGTATTGTATAAGATGGGTATCCTACCATTCTTCGTCACCACACCGCGTCAGTATACAACTACTGCGATTGAAGGTGGAAGTACTAAAGAAATTCCGGATTCAAGTAGTCATACTGCTGAAGACAATGTAAATGATCAAGGTAAACTTGTTATGAGCAGCTTCCTTAATAGACAAGGGACATTGATTAGAACGTATGCCTCTAGAGTTAAGAATCCAAAGGGTCACATGATACTTGTCCATGGCATTCGTGGACATTTTAGATCTGATTTCTGCAAGTATAATGTTGAATGGTATACTGAAAATGTTGGAGAGTATCCAAATCCAGATGCTCTAGAAGTATTTGATAAAGAATCAAAGGATATATTCCCTGATTTGGAATCATTAAAGAAAGATGGAACAGTAAGTGAGGATCCACTACATGGCAAAAATACCTTTGATGTGACACCTAGATTCTTATATGAAGGAAGTTTTGTGCATGCATTGAATAAATTGGGATACTCGGCATATGGCCTGGACTTACAATCCCATGGATTATCTGGAAGTAGATATAAGCAAAGATGTTACTTTCAAAGCTTCGATGATGTTGTTTATGATGTTATACAATACGTCAGCATCATCAAAAGAGGTAAATTTGATGACCCTAGTGAAGTATGGGATGAACATTTGGTCTACAGTGATGACCGTCATGATAATCTCCCATATCATCTCGTTGGATTATCAATGGGTGGCACTATTGTAATTAAATCACAGGTATTATTTAGCATGAATACCAAGGGGCATAGTAAATTCGTAGATGGTATAATAGCTATTAGCTCTGTTCTCTCTTTTGATTATTTACCCAAGTCCATCAGCATGCTTGTATATTCGTTTCTATGGGTTTATTCAATTCTAGCACCGAAGTCTGGAATAATTTTTGAAAATATGGTCATACACGGAAATGTCATCGACTATTGTATACGTTACCATGTACGTTTAATCAAATAGTATAGCGATGATCATATGAGGTCTAATTCACCTCCTTTTCCTCGCCGTTCCACCTGAGGTCCAATCATACTCTCTTCGTCTTGCAGACAGCTCTTCCAATTACCTATCTCTAAAGAGCAGAGCCACTCCCGGAGATCGTGGCGATAATCTAGTAGATTGTACCTCAGGTGTATCACTCATTACATTCATTCAACTTCATATTTCTTCTTCAGGACCCTATACATTATGTGAAAAAGATACCTTCGAGGATTATAAGATTGATGTATGATGCGATTAAAGATTTAAAGAGGAACATGCATCAATACCCTAGAGATTTACCCACCCTATTCATACACTCCAAAGATGATCCAATGTGTAGCATCAAGGTTAGTTGACGATACTTGTATATCACACTTCCTTTCTCCAGGGTCCAAAATATTATATAAATACATTCTTTAAGGATAGCGATGTTGCTAAATTACACGAATTAGAGGGTAAGACTCATGTTATCACCAAACCATCACATGTTCAAACAATTACACCAATTTTAAAAGAATGGTTTGATACACTCTAAATGTAGTTTTTATTTTATAACTAATCACACATGGGAAAATACCCATATAAACACACGTATTATTTTAAATGACTCAATTGTTAACTGTATTTATTATATATTATGCATATTATTTCCTGTAGGCGTTTTACTTGAGGTCCAATCCTTGTCTCCACCTGAGGTCGTCTTGCAGACAGCTCTTCCAATTACTTCCCCCTTCGCTTCCCTGAGATCAGCTACAGGTATTCCACTTGAGGTTATATTCTTCATTCATCACATTAGCACCATAATTATGTGGCATGCCCCATATTTCAAATACATTATATCAATTTCATATCCTTCCAGTAATTTATAATCTAAATCAATACAATTGAATGATGATGTAAAGTTGTATGATGTTATATAAGTATTAATATAAATGATTATTATAATATATATAGTATATAACTACTAACATGAATTGATACTACTATAGTAACTATATAATACTTATAATAATACTAATTTAACTAACTTCAATAAAATTATTATAATATTATACTAAGATTGTAAATGATATTAGATACAGAGTGAATCCTGGAAGCGATCTACGGGAGCTGGAAGGGGAAGTAAATAGAGAAGCTCCATGCAATGGGGAAATAAACCTCGGGTTGAACAGCGAACAGAAGGTGATATAGCGGTATAGTTTGAGATAATGAAGAATATAACAGTAAAATATATTTAATTTGATTTATTAAAATTAAATTAAAATGTGAGTGAGTTGGGGTTATCCCATTTTTACTTTACATTAGACAATTAAATATTATACATTCTAGACGTTATTAGTGTTGACAAATTTCACATAATATGTCATTCTATCAATGAAAACGAATTTACCATCAACTTTTTCAAAGTACAATTCCTTAGACTCGGATTTGTGTTTTAAAAAGAGTCTTAGTATTACTACATTTTCCCCAAGTTTATCAATATTTATATCATAACATCTGTATTCCTCATCCTTACTCTCCCATATTAATACTCCTCTTGATAGAATTTTAGTGATGCCAAACTTTGGCATGCATGTGAATTTATATGTGATGATACCAGCTTTATCATATTGGTTGAAATTGACTCCCGCGATTTTATTTGTACTGATATCAATTTCAAGCAAAGTTTCTCTACCAAAGAATCTCATTATACCATCACAAAGACCAGGTTCATTAATATTTGATGACTGTTGATTATTGGTGGTGTTATTATTCTCATTGGTCAATGATGATTCAACATTTTTATTGCTCTTCAGTCGCTCCATACCTTTATCAAAATCCTCCTTTGAGATTAAACTGTACACACCCTGTTGGATATTTTTGATGTACAGCAATTCAGTATCTCTAACATTCTTTATAAGCAATTTAAAAAAGGCTGGTGTCCTTTCGGAATAATAAACTCTTACCTCATAACATCCATAAACATCGTCCTTCTTTCTCCAGATGGTGGAAGGTCCATACATAATTTTGGATATTACCATACTCTCATCAACTCCATACACAGATACATCTACACCAAATTCCTTTGCATCTTTCATTGTAACACCAGCTGGAATGTTGTCCTTCTTTAGTACATCAATCTCAACTTTGTTTTTATTTGATTCCTTAACGTGATTTTCATATGCATTTACAACATTTTTATTAATGTAGACTATACCACTTTTCATGGTATCTATGAGAAAACTACAAAATTGATCGCTAACTTCGACCCATTTATCATTGAGACGGTAATAATTAAGAGAAATCGTATCAGATCCTTCATGTGAATGTATTAATGATGTTAATATAACATCATTAACATCAGTATTGACACATTTAACCTCAAGATATATGAACCCTTCATCTTGTTTTGGGTCAAGAATCACTCTCTCACCATCTGTAAATTTACCAACTTTATATCCACTTTGAGGTTCAATTTTATATGTAGTCATATTACCATCCTCTGTTCTTGTTACTTTAACTTGATTTGTAACTTCCCTTGTATGTATATCTAGGTCCACTGGTGTAACTCTACTTACATCTGCTTCAACTTTACTTTCATCTTGAGGAGTTGCATCTTCAGTACTTTGAGTTTGATTATCACCAGTACTTTGTTCTCTATTACCTGTATTTTGAGCTTGAGTATCCTCAGTACTTTGTGTTTGATTCTCAGCGGAAGATGTATTATCATCCTTTTGAGTATCACCAGTAGTTGTATTATTATCATCTTTCTTATCATTCTCAGTACTTTGAGTTGTATTATCTGTATTTTGTTCTTGTTTTTTCTTCCACTCGCGGTATTCTTCGATGGGATTATCAGAAAGGTCCTTACCTTCCTTCATTACAGTACATAAATAATCATAAAATGCTACAATCATAACACCCCATCCATTACTAAACTTGTAATAATGAGATTCTTTTGTTTCATTATTATCTATGGTCTTTAGTACGAACAACAAAGGCTCATTACCATTCTTGTATTTATTGTACCAAATTACTTCAAAACTTACGAAATCCTCCTTATTCAACTTAATTATAATATTTTTTTCACATTTCAAAGTAATTTCTTTATAATCTACATTCGGTACAAACTGATAGGTAGTGATATCTCCATCCTCAACAGGTTTAATTGTTACTTGATTTGTGCTTTCCTTAGTCAGAATATCAATTTCTATCTTTGTTGAGTTACTTGACTTATCCGCACCAATCTGATACCATGTTAATGCGATAGATAGAACAACTATAGCTTTCATAGTTGCATATAGGTAATTGAATGCAGGTATAATCAAATCGACTCATAACATCCGTAAAAGTGGGGGAATTTAATTTAGAAAATTTAAATATTAACAATTTTTATATACAAAAACATGATCAAAATACATTAAAATTTACTACAATTAACAAAATAATTTAATTATATTACAAATATTATCCTATTACTACATCCATATTAATATCACTCAACACAATCAGGATCATACTGGGGCAAAATAAGAATAATGGGGTATGAACACGATACACATTAAGATGGTAATGTGCAAGACTATGAAGAAATATAGTTAATGAGCTGTAGACTACCAATAGGTCTTCATCTGAAGTTGCAATCACTGTTCCACTAGGCGTGGAGCCTGAGGTCGTCCTGCCGTCAGCTCCTTTATTTATTTCCCCCTTCGCTTCCCTGAGATCAGCTGCGGGTTCCACTCGAGGTTACATCTACTATACTTCCGCCACGATCTCTGGGAGTGGCTATACTCTTTAGAGATAGGTAATTGGAAGAGGCTTCACGCCGAGTGGAAGACAGTGAAATAGAATGTAAAGGTGATGTTGTAACAGGAGGGAAAGACTTATCCGAATACAAAACAAGGTTGTAGCAATATATGTACGGAAAATGGTTCACTAATGGAATCATTTGGTCTATATATAAGATCATTTATAGTTTATTCATGATTTTGATTACATGTATTTGAATGAATATTGTTTATGATTCTATTGATAAATAATGTCTAGTCGGGTTAAACCCTATAAAAATGTGGCGGTTTGATGTTGTCTATAATGTATATTGATGATTGACATATTTGAACATTTATTAGTCATAGAATCGCATATGATTGTTGGATGTTACACATCCCTACCTACAGATGGTCTGTAGAATACTGACATTCAATCATTTATAATATTTCATGTATAATAATTAAATGTATAAAATTTATAAATATTATTTTCAATTAATTTTATTATAATCTTTTATAAATGGAATATGAATTTGAGGAGGAGCGTGTAGGTATACACAAGGCTATAAATGTACATTCAAAGAGATTAATTACAGCTTATTATTCGATATTAGAATCATGCCAGGTAAGATATTTATAAATTTTAATTTGAAAAGAAATTATTAAATTGATAGATGGATATGCAAGAAGATTCATTATTAAGGACAGAGATAGACAACTTTCAGATAAAATTACATAATGATAGTTTTGTTAGTTGAATAATTATTATAATTATATTAATTATTAGATACATTCATGTAAGAGTTTATATACTATAGCATCAGATTTAGCATTGAATCATTTATTACATACACCAGAGTTGGATATAAATACAAGAATAATTAAAGAAGCTCAACTAGCTAAAGAAATTCATCAATTACAGCGTCAAGTAGATATTAATGATGAGAAATTATCAAAATTATAATATCTTTTAATTATTTAATTTTCGTAATTCATCTGTTACTATACGTATAGCTATTGGATCTTGAGGTTTTATATGGAAAATATTCATATTACCTAAATTTATAATTAATATCTCATATATATATATACCAGCTTTTATAAAATATTCTTCATCATAATCTTTGAAACCATATCTATTACATAATTCTTCTATCTTTTCATCTATTCTCCTAGGTTTAGGATCCCATGTATAACCATTTGTTATAGACCATGAACTAATACCATTCAATTTATCATAAAATTTCTCTAAATCAAAATAATAAAATCATAAATTATAAACTTACCAAATTCCCTAATCGAATTATACAATTTATTACGAACCAATGAACCAAATGGAGGACACATAAATATCGAACCCTGTATTATATAATATACCTAAAATATATAAAAATATAACAATCATATATCGAATAATAGAAACTCTATTCCACCTGAGGTCCATCTTTTCCATTGCATGGAGCTCTTTTAATTACTTCCCCCTCCGCTTCCCTGAGATCAGCTACGGGTGTAAAACCTTATTTCGACGAGATATGTCGAATGCAATGGTTTTCATATAAATGGATGAATCTCAATGAATACAAATTGTAATTAAATGGAATTCAGTAAACTCGACAGAATCATCAAGTTCCTCTTCAATGAAGTATTGAGATATATAATTCACTCAATATTCACTGAGTAATCTTCATGAGTTTCCCCAGAAATGATGAAATTCCTTCAAATTTCGGAGGTAAAAATGAAGGTATTCATTGGACCTCAAGTGGAATACCTGGAAGCGATCTACGGGAGCTGGAAGGGGAAGTAAATAAAAGAGGCGCCAAGCCTAGTGGTAGAAGAGTAGGATTAGACTTCAGGTGGAACGGTGTGAAATATGACAATGTAACATACTTTGATTGGTGTATTTTGAACATCATTATGTCCTAATTCTCTAGAGAAGAGTGTTATATGGAATGTAGATGCCATAATATAGAATTGTGATCGACTTGATGGATTATCCATTGTATAATTGATAGAGTATTGATGTAATTCATTTAGATTACTCCATGTGACTTGAAATATTAGACCAACTTGTAATCTGATATGAATTAGTATTAATAAATGATGAGTATAAACGTACGGATCAACATTATTACCAGCTCTTAATAATTCATTTAATGCTTTATCACGATGTTTAAGATAAAATGGGCTTTGATAAAAATCTAATAAATAATTTATATAGAAATTTTATAAATTTACATTCTAATGCTGCTTGTTCACTATCTAATGTATTTGTTGTTAAATAAAATGGATCAATAAATTCAATTTTACATTCATCTTCAAAGTCATTTAAGAATTCTGTAATGTCTACATGAGGATTTGGATTAGATATTAATGAAGATGAGTTTCCATTAAAGGAAGAAATTGATCCCATTCATAGAAATATGTTATCATTTAAATTATATATTACTAATATAAAATGTGTTGATATATAATGATGGAATCTGTGATAAAGTTTATTAGTGATGGGGAGAGATATAATTTATGGAAAAAAATAAAAGTTGTTGAAATAATATGAAAATGTACTTTACTGTAAAAATAAAAATGATGATTTATAGTGCAAAATTATAAAAAAAATTTTTTTTTTGTGGAAAACTTTTTTTAATGCATTACTGTCAAGTAACACCTCGTTTAGAGAGTGGTATAATACACTTGGATTCAATAATATTATTAAATAATATTAAATTAATTAATGGTGATAATAATAATTTAATTGCTATAATACCAGATTTCAATGATAAAATTGAATTAAATCCAAGATATCATATAGAATTCTTAAATGAATGTATTACACATGATAATAATTCATGCTATAATATCAATATTTCTATAACTACTAATAATGAATTATTATTAAATTATCAAAATAATAACAAATTAATAATTAAAAATATATCATATGATCTATTATATGGTTTTACCAAAGGTAATGATAATAATGCTAATATCATCAATATAAGTCTACCAAATAATATCATCTGGACTTCATATCATATCTATTGTAATAATCTACTTATATCAAATTCATATATAATTTCATTAAATATTAATCATATCAATAATAATTATTATATAATTAAATGGAAAATTGGTATCAATATCGATAACAAATTAAAATTCATTAATCTCAAAATTGATACACTATCACACTCGGAAGAAATAAATAAACTTAAAAATAATAGAAAAATCATACTATTATGCAAAAATTGTAAAGGATTCATATATAATCTTAATAATTTCCTTACCATACCACTCCCAACCGAATTTTATACTAATCATATTCATTCCACATTCTGCCACGAATGCGAACATCAAATAAAACCCATCAATATTCAACTCGTCAAAAATAGGAACGTGTAAGTTTATAACCAATACAACTCCACTTGAAGTCACAACCACATCTTCCACTCGCCTCCACCGTTGGTCCTGCAGACAGCTCTTCCAATTACCTATCTCTAAAGAGTAGAGCCACTCCCGGAGATCGTGGCGGTGATGAAGGTAGTATATGTAACCTCAAGTAGAACACCCGGAGCTGATCTCAGGGAAGCGGAGGGGGAAGTAAATAGAGAAGCTGTCTGCAAGACGACCTCAGGTGGAACGGCGAGTGGAAGATGTGGTTGTGACTCAGGTGGAATTGGTTATATTTATGTTTAATAATTTCTTTTAGATTATATTTGAGTGATGATTTGGTTACATTATATGGTGTATCGAATTTGCGATTGACAGAGGGTGACGATGGTAAATTATGTGTGAGATGTAGGCATTGTGATAGTAAGATTGGTAATACGAATGATAATATAGATGGTTTTATATCATTTGAGAAGAAGTATACGATTGGTATATGTGGTGATTATGATATATTTTGGCGTTATTCTAGAGCTATTGAATTTATAGAGAATATACATAATAGTGATTGTTTGAAATTATTTTTTTATACAATTGATGATTATAATACTACGTTGGAGATTATAAAAATATCTAAAATACCTGATACATTTGTATTTATACATTTAAATCCTGTATTAACATGTCGTGTATTATGGAGAACTGTTGGTATTATTGAGACACGTATATTAATAGAACCAGAATATTATAAACATTTAATGAATACATTACAATTATTTTCTGATAAAACACATAATATCAATTTAACATCTTCATTATTACCACTATTATAATCTATAGGTTAAAATTATATTGCTGCTTTGGTTGGAATATTCATACGTGAGAAAAAAAAATTTTTTTCCTCCTTATATAAATAATGGATAACTCACATCCCATTCCTATAGAATGGAATGCTGATACCAAAGAGTTAATAAAAAATCATGTATTAAATGGTGGTTTAATAGCTATACCAACAGAAACTGTATATGGTCTAGCAGCTAATGCATTAAATGTAGATTCCATTAAAAAAATATTCAATGTTAAAAAAAGACCACTAAATGATCCAATTATTATACACGTTACAAATTTTGTATATGCACTCAATAATATCTTCAATGTCGATGTATATCAAACATTCATCATCATTCTATTAACTAATAAATTCACACCAGGACCACTCACAATCGTAGCCAAAGGCAATCATAATATACCCAAAATTCTCTCTGCCAATACCGGATATCCAGCCGTCAGGTTTGTTCACAACATTACAATCGCATCCACCTGAGGCTACAACCTTATCTTCGTCCTGCAGACAGCTCCTCTATTTACTTCCCCCTTCGCTTCCCAGAGATCAGCTGCGGGTTCCACTTGAGGTCCAATCACAAATTTCAAATCTTCATTTTTACCTCCAAAATTTGAAGGAATTTCATCATTTCTGGGGAAACTCATGAAGATTGAGGAATGAATATTGAATGAATTACTAATGTCAATACTTCATTCAAGAGGAATTTGTTGATTGTATTACATTTACTCATCCTCACTTCATTCCAATTTAAATCCATTGAGATACCTTTACAAACATGGATTCCGTCACTTTAATCGTATCTCGCCGAGATTAGTAATTAACCTCAAGTGGACCTGGAAGCGATCTACGGGAGCTGGAAGGGGAGGTAAATGGAAGAGCTGACGGCAGGACGAATAGAGGTTGGACAATCGGTAGAGGTAACCTCAGGTGGAATGATGGAACTGATATATTATTATAAATTATATGATTTTTATAGGTGTCCTGACCATGTATTAGCATTGGATATATTGGATTATATGGGTATACCATTATGTGCACCATCTGCTAATATGTTTGGACATATAAGTCCAACAAGTGTTGATCATGTATTATCAGAATTTCCGAATGATTTTATGTATATTATAAATGGTGGTGAATGTACTGTTGGTATAGAATCTACAGTTATAAAGATAACATCAAATGAAGATGGACCTAGATATAATGTTAATTTAATATTAGGATTAATGAAGAAATTGGATATAATAGAATATATAAAGACGGGTAAAATAAATATAAAATTATTAGATGAAGAGATTAATATATTGAATAATTTATATAAATTAAATGAAATTTCTATAGAAATTACAATTTTACGTAAAGGTGGCATTACATTTGAAGAGATTAAAAGTATATTTAATGATGAAATATTTAAAAATATTAATATTAAAATTTCAAATAAATTCATTGATAAAAATAAAATATCATATTCACCAGGGCTATTACTCACACATTATGCCCCCAAAATCGATACTTTCCTAACAATTACACATATTATCAATGCAGTAAATCCCATACATAATGATAACAATCTAAACAATACATCTGAAGGCTCTCCACCTGAGGTTACAACCTCGCGTTCTCCTGCAGAGAGCTCTTCTAATTCACTCCCCGTAAACGGTAATGCCACTCCCGGAGATCGTGGCGATTTATACCCGGAAGAACAAAATTTGTCAACCCGGAAGAACGAAGATAATCAACCCCTAAGAACAGAAAGTGTCAACCCGGAGGAACAGGAATTCTACCCAGAAGAACGTGATATAGTTAATAGACCTCATGTGGAACCCGTAGCTGATCTCAGGGAAGCGGAGGGGGAAGTAAATAAGGAAGCCACCACGGCGAGTGGAAAAGAGTACGCGTCTGGAAGTGGAGTAGTAAATGAAACTGTTTCGGATATAGGATTTGGTATTATGGGGAAATCTAATGTAGTTATTATATTGGATGTTAATGAATGTTTGGATATTTCATCTATATTTGATAATAGTGTATATAAAGGATCAATGATTGATCCTAGTACTGTGGTTATGATAGATATGATTGGTGATTTGTATGAATGTAGGGATATATTTGGTTATTATATATATACAGGTGATAATTCATATATAATAGCTAGAGATTTATATAAGACATTAAGAGATGCAGAACAATTAGCTATACAATTAGGTTATATTAAAATATTAATTAATTTTAAAAATCGTTTTAAAGATTTAGATGATGCTATCTATGATCGTTTATTTAGAGCATCATCAGGTAAAATTATTCATCTTATATATAATAAATTCAATTCTTCATCAAATCCGATATATCATTCAATGCATCCGTAAAACTATTCGCTATCGATGCAGGAACCTATTCAATCATATAATATTCATAAAAATTTACTATACAACATTCCACTCGAGGTTATATCACTATCATATCTACCTTTTGTCGTCTTGCAGACAGCTCTTCCAATTACCTATCTCTAAAGAGCAAAGCCACTCCCAGAGATCGTGGCGGTGATGAAGGTAGTATGCAACCTCAAGTGGAACCCGTAGCTGATCTCAGGGAAGCGGAGGGGGAAGTAAATAGAGAAGGCCTCCACGGCGAGTGGCAACGATAGGTGGAACGGCGACTGGAATATCATAAGTTATGTAATTATTTATTAAGTATTGATGGAATATTGTAGTTATTTTAAAATAATATTGTTATAATATCCAACTTACATGTGTACTTATTTTATTTTTACCGATTTTTGCACGTACTAAACATACAGGATCTACATCCACTTCCATTTGCGATTCTGTCTTCTTCCTCTTCCAACGTCTAGTATTAGGTATATCTATAAATTAATAATAATTTATTACATTAAATACACAATAATTCATCAATTGATATAGCCGGTATCCAAGGTTAATATAATCGTTTACCTGAAGTCCAGTTCAATACATTACCAGTAGGGTTTCCATCGTAGGTCATCCTGCCGTCAGCTCTCCACCTGAGGTCGTCTTGCAGACAGCTTCTCTATTTACCTATCTCTAAAGAGTAAAGCCACTCCCGGAGATCGTGGCAATAATAGTTCAGAACAGTACATGACCTCAAGTGGAACCCGGAGCTGATCTCTGGGAAGCGAAGGGGGAAGTAATTGGAAGAGCTGACGGCAGGACAACATCAAGTAGGAGGGCGACTGGAACAGAGGAGATATTGGGAGAAGTGGAGGTAACCTCAGGTGGAGCGCTCATAGTGTTTGTCAGAAACGTACATCTTTTATATGTGATCCAGAGTGATTTATTGTGTGTTTTGGATTCTTCAGTGATCATTTTTGATAATTCTTCTAGGAAGTCATCGCAATTTAATAGGACCATTTTTATTATGGCGATGATAATGGGTATGAATGGGGGAGTGTAGAGATGATGAGGTGTAGATGAATTTAAATGTTACATGTAGATATTAATTTTTATCTTTTAAGATGTTTGTAAGTAATTAATTCAAATGTATAACAAGTCATGTGAAGATGAAGTACTAAAGGAGCTTCATCAGAGTTTAGAATTAGACAAACACAATCTTAAAGATAATGAAGAAGAGGAAGAAGAAGCTGTACAGAATAAAAATTCATATAATAACAGGTATAAATCCTATTCATTACAATTCATTTATAATCTTTATCACTTAGACATGGCCTCGGATATACACCAAAAGAAGAACGCGTATTGACAGTAGATGAAATTAAACTCAGAGATGCTATTAAAGGCAAGAAGAATAAAAAAATGAAATTTGCCAAAGAAATCATTGAAAATGACGATGATACCGATGATGAAATCTCAAAATTAGACCTAATCCTCAATCATATCAAAAATAATAAGAGGAAAGTAGATGATCACACCACTTGAAGAATACTTCCATAACACACACCGAAGGTTATACACCTGAAGTCAAATCCAACACTTCTTCCACTAGGCGTGGAGCCTTTTCCAATTACCTGTCCCTTCGCTTCCCGTAGATCAGCTGCGGGTAATGTATTATGTCAACAAATAAAGAGGTACGAAATACATTAGCTCCTGGTCATTCTGCGAGTGGTGATAATCACGCGGACCATACTTCAACTTACTCCGTTACAAAACTACAAAATTGTGAATACACATATAATAGTGGTGGTAAGCAAGGTAAAAATCAAGACACTGATGACGCTGCTGATAAACCTGGTGGAATCAATCATATGGACAGTGTACATAAGAACGGTGATCCTAACCAATGGAACGATAACATTGATACCAGTGGCAGGCAAGTATATTCTGGTATTACTGGTTGACATGAGAGTCCTCTTATAACAAATTTCAAGAGGGTTCCATTTACATTTCTACATGTGATCAATATATCATCATGACTGAAAAACCACCCGATCCACCAACATTACCTACAATTAACGCAGGAACTAGTACAAATAATGTTGACATAAAAATTGACCAGAAGAGAGATTATAACGGAAGTACTACTGGTGGTACTGAAAATGTTACAGTCTCGGATACATATAATAGCCGCAACACAAGTTTGACCAGATATACTCATTATTTGACGAGTAGGAAGAAAATGACGGGCACTGTTACACTTAAAAATGGATCTGATAACCTTAAAAAAAATAGTGGTAGTCAAAATATTACAGAAAGAGATGTCCATTATGTTCACGTATTCTACTTTGGAGTCCGGCCCATATTGATATGCGTAGCGAAAGATGGTACTAGTAACAAGGAATATAAATATTATAAACCTGAAGGTAACATCCTTAATCCATACGATACGAGTACGACTAATTGGACAGATATTTCATCCAAAATTACTGATGCTCCTCGTAGAAATAATGATAAACTTAAAAATGAACTGAATAAATTAACATTACAATTGATTGGAATACTTTTACTAGTAATGATTTCAATTATCATTGGTTCCATTATTATTAGTTTAATAATTTCTAAAATATCATCTAAAATCTTGGGTGTCTCAGTGGGATTAATAGCATATACTTCTCTAACTATAATTTTAAGCGTTGCTATGGGTCCAGGTAATTATGGACAATTTGTGGACAAAAATGGGACGGATGTTCAGCTTGCTGTAGTTACTTTACTTGAAGAAGCCAAAACGAAGGCTAACGCTGCCGATTGGAAGAGTTCCATTGGTATAACTAAAAGGGATAATCTTTTACCTAAAATAAATGCTGCTATAAATAAGGTTGTGGAAATACAAACAGGTGCACAATTTATTGATACTATTACTACTGGATCTCCCGGAAAAGCAGCTAATACATCTCTTGACGCAGCTAAGAACGAGGCCAGTGGAATTACCGCTAATGATTTCAATACTGGTAGCGCAATTACAACCACAGATATTCAGACTCCTATTACAGCAGCTAAAAGCAAATTTGAAACAGCTACAACCAATGAAGTTGGTAAACATACAACTCATAATACTTCTCAACCACGATCTCTGGGAGTGGCAGCCATTAAAAAAAGAAAGCCCTTTGCAAGGGGGTAATTATACATTTTGCGTATCACTGGCTAGCATCACCACCAACAATTACACTGGAAATTCATCAAACACCTACTGCTGAAGGTAAAACCACAACTTATAATAGTAATACGATGAAAGTAAAGTATCAGAAGGCGGATGTTTCAAGTTTCCAATTCTACATCCACTCATTGATAAATGGAGGGAAGTTCACTTTGAACGCAACAGTAAAGAATGGTAGCACTGTAAATTTAACAATACCTGGAGCTAATATTTCGGATGTCTATGAAGTGTATTATTATAAGAAGCAAAACAAAGGAGCTTTGAAGATTAAGGCTGTGAATGGTGATAAGATATTTTATAAAGAAGATGTTAATACTGGTGGCAAATGGAAAAATGGAATTACCAACCCTCCTGATGCTAATAGTGAAGCTGCTCTTAAAGCTCTTGTCGATAAAATTAAAAATGAGGTTGAGATTAGAGTTGAAAAGATTACTCGCTATTCTGCACTAAACTACGAAGATCTGTATCTTTCAGATTGTGGACGTGGGATCAATACAACGGAATCCAAAAGGATAAAACTACTGAAAGTCCTGCTGGACCACCACCACCAACAATTCAATTGGATATTAGTGACACGCATTTTCCTTCTGCTGAAGGTCAAACTACAACTTATACAGACAGCAATAGTAATACGATGAAAGTAACGTATCAGAAGCAAGATTATCAAAGCACAGGTTTCCAATTCTACATCCATTCATTACCAAATGGAGGAAAGTTTACATTAAATCAACAAATAAAGAAAGGTACCAATACTGCTGGCTCGTTAGATGCTAATATTAATGATGTCTATGAAGTTTATTATTATAAGAATTCTAGTAATAATGGAGCTTTAAAGGTTAAAACTTCCAGTGATGCGAAAATATTTTACAAGGATAATGTTACGGAAACAGGTAATTGGACAGAATATACGGAAAGTACTAATCCTCCTCCTGCTTTTACTAATCTATTTACTACAATTAAAGATGAGGTTGAGATTAAAGTTGAAAAGAAGAACGGTGAAAATTATGGATTCAGTCAAAATCAAATTAATGTAACTAACACTGGTGGTACGGAAGTTACAGGGTATAAATTTTATAAACATTCTAGAACTCAGGCATTCAATATAGAAAAGGTTAGATATAATGCAACTGAGATCAGAGGTTTCCCTCTACCCATTTCAAGTGTTGAAGAAGTTAATGTGTATTATGAAGCGACTGATACCAATAGAGATAAACCTCTACTTCTATACACTAAAACAAGTAGTTCTACTTATACATATTATGGAAAGGGTACGAAGAACTTCCAAATGCACTGGTGGAAGATTGAAGATCTTAGTGGCGAACCAGATGCCAAGAAACTTGAAGATCCTCTCGAAATGTTGTTGAATAGGCTGGATTGATTTCTTAGAATTTTTATCCTTTATGACTGTGGATGTATCCAGGGGTTTGGGGAGAAAATGTTAATGACGCGGGTGAAACAGTTGATAAATCCAAGGTTGGAGATTATATTTCTAAAGTTAAAACTGGTACTGAAGAAACTGATATAGATACTAATATATTCGGCTCTGGTGTATCAGCCAGTGTTGTAAAAAATGAACTTACAAGCATTACGAATATTTCTGGTCAACATACTACAACCGGTTATGCTAAATTTGGAGAGATAAATATTCAAGCTAATGGCAGTAATCTTGCTTCAGAAGCTGTTGCTACGGTAACAATACTTCAAGCTATAAAAAGAGGCACAGGTTATGATACATCAGCAAATGTCAACGCTTTCATCGACACATTATATACTTTAATAAAGGCTACGGTAATTATACAATCCAATGCTGAAACATCTACAAGAAGTTCAGGTACTGGACATAAAGGCACATATACAAGGCCCAAACATTGCTATGATACTGGAGATGACGGCGTTGATAAACCATTTTTAGAAGATAGACATATTACAGGTTGAATTAATATCATACCGCATTATGGACATGGGATCAAATGATTGCCATGAATTTATTAGGACCAATATTACCTACTATTTCTTCAACCGCTAGTGAAAATGCTGTTGAAATAGATATTGGACAGACGGGTGGTGAATATACTGGAGGTGAACAGGTTACAGTCTTGACATTTTCAGATAATCCCAACGTGGGCTTCACTAGGTATACTCATCATTTGAAGAATGAGAATAAAATTGGATCAAATAAACTTACATTCAAAGCAGGTGCACATATAACAAGTTCCGCTATAAATGATATTAGTTATGAAGTAAAATTTGTTCATGTATATTATGGAAGTGGAACTGGTGAAAAACCCTTGGTCATTTGTATAGTAAAGCAGACGATACATGGGCATATCATATCAGACAGAATCCTACTGATACAAATTGGACTCAAGATAGTAATCTTACTCAAGATCCTGACGGTGCAGGTAAAAGTGATCTTTTATATCACTTGGATAAACTTAATGATTGGGCTGAAAATAAAAATGTCATTCATATAGAGAAAACTGATGAAAAAGGTACCATTCCTGATAGTAGTAGTAATAAGATTTATAAAACGGGTTCAACCGGTACTACAGAAATTACCGTTGCGAATGATACCAGTACGCATCCAGGATATACAGAATATACTCATACACCTAATAATAATCTCACTACTCCTATAATCAAATTTAATGGAAATGAAATAGAAGCATTGAATAGTGCTGGAGCAAATATTACGACTACTCAACCATTTAAAGTATATTATGAGACGAAGGACACTCAACATGCAAAGCCATTACTTGCGAAATTTGAAATTACTGGTGGTACTAATAAATATTATGGAAGAGGTATGAAGAATTTCCAAATGAAATGGAGACAAGAATACATTAATACTACTGCATTAAATGCCACTGAACTTAAACATAATCTTGATAGGATGTCTAGATGAGGAACTTTTGAGGATTTCTAGATTTACAGAATGTATCTTTTACGGGAAGGCCCTGGGAATTGGGGGGAATTTGTTAATAGTAGTGGTGTCAATGTGAAGGACGCTGTTTGTGTTGCATTAAGAAATCTAAACACCCACATGACTGGTAAATATTATCAGAAACAAGGTGAAGATACTCC
Organism: Cytauxzoon felis; assembly: GCA_020283715.1. NCBI lineage: Eukaryota > Apicomplexa > Aconoidasida > Piroplasmida > Theileriidae > Cytauxzoon > Cytauxzoon felis. The sequence continues at coordinate 28,485 of JAIQCW010000016.1, forward strand.
TACTACTTATAGTTCTAGTGATACTAAATTCGGAACAAAAGTTACCAACGCTATAAATAAGGTTGATGACTCCCATGCTACTGTTGTAACAACTGCGCAAGAGCTGAAAACTAGCCTAATGGGGACCGGTGAAATGAAAGAGGTTGTTACCTTTTGGGATACAATTTTAAATATTGGCAATCAACTTAAAACTGATTCTTATAATAAACCAGTTAAGGGTGATATGGTTGATTATGAGAGCATAGATGGTGATGCACATAATAGTAAGGGATCTCATACAACTGAATATAAAACTATTAATAGATTAGGGAGTAATGGAAGCACTTTTACATTATGTGCGGATACTGGTGGTACACATGAAGGTACATATACAAAACCTAAACATTGCGATAATGAAACTACTGGCGGCAGCGTTACTCCTGGTGAAGATAAGCCATTTTTAGAAGATGGAAATATTACAGGTTGAATTATCTCAATATTGGTACCTTCAACGATATATTTCTTAACCTTTCATATCCTTCCAAGCTAACACCCCCAGCTGATCTCAGGGAAGCGGAGGGGGAAGTAAATAGAGAAGGCGCCACGCCTAGTGGAAGATATGTGGCACTGTACACCAATTGTGGTACATTCTGGACTTAACAAACCTGTATTATGTACATAATGATATTATGTGTATTATGTGGTTACTTCTTGATGGTTAACTCACATTTTTTATAAAACCAGGCAAACACTTCCGAATTTATTACGGTTTAAGGATATTAATTAATGCCATTTGATAGAATATGCATGTGGTTTCAAGGGAAATCATACCATTAACTCCCAATACTTGTGGTAAATGTGTTGATGATTGACCCTATAATGAGAATTGTACTGGCAAAATTGACGAAATACGGAAACAGACATAGGAAAAAATGAAGGTATGAGGTACATGCATTTATAATAAATTAAGGTGTTATGCATGTGTGTTTTATTTCGGCGTAAATTTCGAGATGTGTTGCATGAAAATTCTGGAATGTTGGGTAATTTAGAAAATCCAGTACACATTTTTATAGATTACTAAATTCTTCATCTCTATATTATAATGACTTCAAGAGTTGGATATTTTGAGATTATGATTGACCTCGTCTTTAGATTTTGATATGGTATCGGTATGCCCATCCACCATTGAACAATTTAGAGTCGTAGTCATTGAATAATGTTAGAAGAAGTAGTATTGAGTCAGAATTTGGTGTATGGTATGGAGAATCCATTATTTCAAATGGTAGCAAATGTTGATATGGATTTGATAGATAAATATAAATTGAATCGGAATTTACAGAATTATTTGGGAAATGTTGAGATTCCATTATTTGAAGAGGTGATTGAGAATTATAGTGTTACATGTCATGGTGCTGGTAATGTTTATAATACTTTAAAGATATTTCAATGGATGTTACAAGGACCTGAGAAGGTTGCTACATTTGTTGCATGTGTTGGTACGGATAACCTAGGTGAGATGATAATGAAGGATGCATCAAATGAATATTTGGATATACATTATTATGAAATGGATAAAGAATCTACAGGTACATGTGCTGTATTAGTTAATAATGCTCAATGTACATTTGTAACCAGACATGGTGGTATAGGTAAATTTGATGAGGATTTTTTTGAATCATCACAGAATTTGAAATTATTAGAGAAAGCCAAATATTTTTATATGGGATCATTTTTTTTAATTGTTGGTGAGACATCATTTGTTAAACTTGCAAAATATGCATGCGATAATAATAAATTATTTCTACTTAATCTATCTGCTGTCTATCTCTCTATTTCTTATAAGGATGGCTTAAATAAAATTGTACCATATTCAGATTATATCTTCTGTAATGATGATGAGGCAAGGGCATTCGCTAAAGAGTCTGGATATCAATCGGATAGTCTCGAAGATGTAGCTAAATGGATTAGGAAATTACCGAAGGAGAATAGAAAGAGGGAGAGAGTCGTCGTTGTAACATGTAATAAATATGATACTATAGTAGCTACTGTGAAAGGTATAACAAAATATCCAGTTATACCTGTAAATGAAAAGGACATCATCGACACCTCTGGTGCTGGTGATGCATTTGTTGGTGGTTTCATATCGCAATTAATATTAAACAAGTCATTAAAAGAATGTGTAGAAGCTGGACATTATGCAGCAAATGCTGTCATTAGACAAGTAGGCTGTACAGTACCAGACTTTAAACCAAATTTTAAATAATTTTTACATGAAAAATTATCTGTATTATTAATTACTCATACTATATCGCACATAATATCTAATCTCATTTCAATCCTTATACTTTCTATGCTATATACATTCACCTAAGTCTAATCCAACTCTCGTCGTCTTGCAGTTCCACTCGAGGTCGTCCTGCCGTCAGCTCTCCTAATTACTTCCCCTTCCAGCTCCCGTAGATCGCTTCCAGGTATTCCACTTGAGGTCCAATGACTACACTTCCGCCACGATCTCTGGGAGTGGCTCTACTCTTTAGAGATAGGTAAATAGGGAAGGCCACCACGGCGAGTGGAGAAGAGAGTTGGATTGGATCTCGGGTGGGCACAATTATATTCGTTTATTTGTGTTAATTGTATGTATTATAAATTATATTACATTTTGTAGTTTTTTTTCCCAGTATGGATCGGTAGAGAGTGCGGTAACGAGATGTCCAACATCGATGAGTATAATGATTCCTGTATCTCCAAGATCTTCATTGATATCTTCATTGACTTTACTTTTACTTTTACCATTAATAAATGATGGGAATACAGTTGGTTCAAGTGTAATAAGACCATTATTTACAGATGATATTAATAAATGTTTAAATGATTCTTTAGATATATCACCATTAACCTCTGGTTTAAGTACAATTATCATACCACGAAATGTATTATAAACCATTAATGCTGGAGCTATCGATAATTCCAATTCACGCAATACCATCACTATCGATACCAATAAACACTTCATACCATCCGATAAATATTGCAATGAATCAACCACAGCCGAATTCAATACCATATTCGTTATCCTACTCATGTCAACCGGCTATATACATGTCATAAATCTCGAAACTATCTTCTGCTCTCCACCTGAGGTCCAATCCAACTCTTCTTCCACTCGGCGTGGAGCCCTCTCCTAATTATTCACCTCTAAAGAGTAAAGCCACTCCCAGAGATCGTGGCGGAAGTGTAGTGAATGTAAAATCAAGTGGAAGTGGAACACCCGTAGCTGATCTCAGGGAAGCGGAGGGGGAAGTAAATAGAGAAGGCTCCACGGCGAGTGGAAGACGGGGTTGTAACCTTGGGTGGAATATACATGACATCTTATTGATGTGTTATTTTGGTTTCAACATACGGTTATATTTCTTCCATTAGCTTCTTTGATGGCTAATTTACAGATTTGTAATGCTTTTCTCATATCACCGCAATAATTCGTAATCCTTCTTGCACATAATTGTATTGCTACACTAATAGGGTTTAATTATATTAAAATTATTAAACTTACGGATCTATTGTTGTTACCGAACCCAATTTATGATTTATCACATCAACTATCTGCTGATAACGATACGATTTAAACACCAATGAACCAAAACCTATATTCAATATTATACATCATATAACAAAGTCTCCACACGAGGTTCCAACCTTTCTTTCGTCCTGCCGTCAGCTCTTCCAATTCACTCCCCGTAAACGGTATAGTCACTCCCAGAGATCGTGGCCGAAGTATGTAACCTCAGGTGGAAGTGGAGAACCCGTAGCTGATCTCAGGGAAGCGAAGGGGGAGATAAATAGAAGAGGCACCACGGCGAGTGGAAGACCTCAGGTGTAGAAGATAGTGATTGGACTTCAGGTGTAGTTGTGACAGAAGTTTCAATTTTAATAATGATTATATGTATACAAACCTAAACGGCTGATGCAGGATGATTTCATTTTGCTGGGAAGATCCATGGTATTAGAGATGATGATGAGTATAAATTTGGATTTTCGTTTGGATGGTAGATCGAATAATGTAAATAATACTTTTTGTGTTTTAGTTACGATATAATCTACTTCATCAATTATCATAACACTATAAAATAAATTCATCTACAAATATTATCAAACCCACCACGGTGTCTTATTATTCGAAAAATACTTCTCCAATGCATCATACGATTTACACGCATTCGGAGCAGCCTTACCAAATAACTATAGTATAATCGTAAACTAAATGAAGTGTCGCCATACACCCGAGGTCCAATACAACTCTTCTTCCTCTTGCAGAGAGATCTCCACCTGATGTTACAACCGCTGTTTCCACTGGGCGTGGAGCCTCTTCCAATTACCTATCCCTGAAGGGTAGAGCTACTCCCAGAGATCGTGGCGATAATAAGGATGTGACCTCAAGTGGAACCCGTAGCTGATCTACGGGAAGCGGAGGGATAACTAAATAAAAGGGCCTTCACGGCGAGTGGAAAAGTGGTTGCAACCTCATGCGCAATATATTAGAGTATGTACGTACCTTCATATAGAACGCTCTGTAAATTTCATTGGGTTTGGAGAGGTGTACGGCATTGATTTCAATGAGATCGAACCATGGTATTTGCTGATGTATGGATATATATAGATATGATTATGTATGAATATACCCCTTTAACTTTTTTATCTGATAATTCTTTGGTGACCATTCTAACAGTTTCAGTTTTACCGGTACCTGGTACACCACTTATATCTAATGGTATAGAAATAATGATGATTTGTATTATTAAAGATATAAATTTACATAAAATTTGTCCTGTACCACCCTGATTTATACCAGTTTCAATAAATGTTCTTATCTTTTGTGCCTCTTCATCTCTATAAATAATAAATTATAAAAATATGGGGTTTATTAAAATTACATACCGCCCTATAATTTTTATATCATCTGTAGTATCTTTACATTCATATGGTATTAATTTATCCCCATTATTATTAATAGATTTATTATCATCAGGATAATATAAACGATGATATTTACTATAATCTAACATAACCTATAATTTCATATTAATATTATCTATCAATCAAATCTATACCTTCTTCCATTGATTATTTATATCAAATGGTACTATAGCATAATTCTCTTTATAACATATAAATCTACAAAATAAATTAACCTCCTCATCACCACCATTCTCTATCTCCTTCTCATACTCATCCAAACTCGAATGAACATTTACCCTATCATCAAATGAATCAACATCAACCTCCTCAAACTATAACAAAAATATATAACATTAACAAACATAGTGAACACCCCACTCGAGGTCCAATCCTACTCTCTTTTCACCGAGGTCTAATCACTACCTTACCTCTTCCACTCGCCGTGGAGGCCTATCCACCTGAGGTCGTCTTGCAGACAGCTCTTCTATTTACCTATCTCTAAAGAGTAGAGCCACTCCCGGAGATCGTGCCGATAATGAAGAATAGTACTGGACCTCAAGTGGAACCTGAAAGCGATCTACGGGAGCTGGAAGGGGAAGTAAATAGAGAAGCTGACGGCAGGAATGTAACCTCAGGTGGAACGATAGTAGGATTGGACCTCGAGTGGAGTGAACAATAGCATACTAGTTATATTATCTGGTACTAAACAAACTTTATTGAATGCGACGATTTCATTTTCGTGTGTGAATCCATTCCATTGTTGGACGTTATCATTCTGTCGATAGTAATTTTTGGTGAAGGGTATTTTTTCTCCTGAATCGAAGTAAAATGAGAGTTCGGCCATTAGATTGCCTTGTTTATCGGTATAGAGTGCAGATATTTTGGCTATGGGTAATAATTATGAATATTTAGAGTGTATTGAAATGTACCTAAATTTGTTTCTCTTAAGTTACCATCATTTTTATAATTTCTCAATACATCTACAGAATCATTGATAGATATTATTAATCCATCAATAGATACAGCGGTATAGAATTTTTTACCGTCTATTTCAGCAACTACATCACCATGTGGACAACGTTTAAGATCATTCCAATCATTTTCATCATCATTTGAATTATCATTTATACTTCTCTTCTTTCTACCCCTCTTTTTTATCAATTTATGACACTTATTCCTCAATCTCTTTGCCATTCAACTTAATGTATACTGATAGCCATTATTATACACAAATACTTTTAAAAGTACATTAAATATAAATATTAATACATTATCCAATTATTTAAATTTATTTCACTAAAATTACAATACAATTCTATTATTACCATAGCTACTGAAATTTCCACCAACTCTCTACACATCTCACCCTAGAGAACAATAACAACGTCAAGATCGAGTTGTTATCAATCTATATGTCTAATTCATACTATTAACAGAATAAACATTATGACTACCATGTAGGTATTGCAAACAGCTCTCTACCGGAGGTCCAATCCAACTCATCTTCGTCTTACACGTTTGTCTTGCAGACAGCCTCTTTATTTACCTATCTCTAAAGAGTAGAGCCACTCCCAGAGATCGTGGCAAGGGTATGGATTGGACCTCAAGTGGAGTACATGGAAGTGAAGGGATAGGTAAATAGGGTTTATCTTCATCAAGACATCTATATATACATGTCTATTCAATCATGTGTCCTGATGTCAATGTGTGGATAGTAAGATTGATATTCTATTAAATCTTACAGATTTATGATAAAATTAAATATTAATTTAATTTATACTATACAATAAGCCTGAAAAATTTAGGTAAAACTAATGTTACACCGCGAAAATTAGGGATTTCGGGGACACATGCTGTGTAAGAGTACGACCTAAAATTTGGAACAAGACAACTTGTTTTAATATTAAATACAGTATAACATCACATAATTAATTAAGTTAATTGTATATATAACATATTTATATAATTTATTAGCTGTAAATAGAAATTTCTAAAATATAATTCTAGAATGGACGGCATAGTTAATATATTAAAAGAGTATAGCCATTAATACTAAATGTATGAAGTATAGACTATAAAATGATCAGTAGATTGATGTCTAACTGCATAAAGGTGTTGGTATGATGAGTAGGACGGATTATATATTGTCTAATGAATTAGACAGACATTAAAGTTTAATTAAGAAAAGTATAAAAAAATAATTAATAACAGGTGTAATGTGTATATATAAATATATGATTATGGGTATATATAATATGATGGGTGGTAGTTAATTAATGATGGCCCTAGGTAAACGACACCCAATTTAATAAACATTGCCCTATATATATATGAATCTTGAAACTTTGTTATAACTAAGTATATATATACTTGGTTAATATAATAATATTTGTATTAGAGAATTATTATTAAATAATTGAAAAATGGCTACAAAATCTTCAAAGGCCTCTATTAAAAAATCAAAGCGTTCAAAGAAAGACCCAAATGCTCCCAAGCGTGCATTATCATCATATATGTTTTTTGCTAAAGAGAAAAGAAGTCAAATAATTTCAGAAAATCCAGATTTAACTAAAGATGTAGCAGCTGTTGGTAAATTAATTGGTGCTGCATGGAATTCATTAGATGACTCCGAAAAATTACCATATGAAAAATTAGCAGAAGAAGATAAAGCTAGATATGAAAGAGAAAAAACTGAATATTATAAATAATATCAAACAATATTAATATTACTTATTTTTTGATGATTTTTAATCATTCTTCACACTTAGCATTCATTGCTAGTTAACATTATTATTATACATCTCGTGTTGACACGATTATATTTAAATTACATCTAATATCATGGGAATTTATTTATATACATCTATTAATATATATAAATATGTTCAAAGACATTAATTATTTATAGTTTTTTCTAGCTTAATATCCAATCGACATTTATATCTTCTTACATTACCTTGTTTCTCATCAATCTATAAGTATTTATATATCCTTATTATATAAATGTATATGAACTTACATATACATCAACCATATCAATAGATGATTTGTAACCGTCAAGTCTCCTCTTTAATATCTCCAACAATGATATTGCCCTCGATGAGTAACAAATTGGTGATGATATCCTTATTAATGATGGTATAGAAGTCTGTATGAATAGATAATGTTGATGTATGAAGAAGGAGAAGAGGAGGGTGAATTGACAATAGTAATCAGCCTCATTCTTGATGACAAGTAGAACTTATTATTATAAAACATACAGAATCCAAGAATTTCAAATGTTTTTTTGAATTAAATTTATCATCAATGATGATTAAATGTTCATCATCCATGAGGACTCCATCTGTTATAAATTTACAAAATATATACAAATTTAAATTTTAAAAAAAATTAATTTAAATTATAATTTATGATTTAAACAATGAATTTAACATTAAATTTATAAAATCAATCGATTCATAATCTTTTATACAAGTACGTTCCTGGGGAATCTATATTAAAAATAATCTAATCACATACCACAAAATTCTCCAACTTCTCAATCACCTTGTAACATACTTTACGACCCTTTGATACCTTCGATAATGATATACGAGGCTTATCTATACGTTAAACATAATATTATATCACACATATCCACTCTAGGTCCAATCACATCCTCCACTCGCCATTCCACCTGAGGTTGTCCTGCCGTCAGCTCTTCTATTTACTTCCCCCTTCGCTTCCCGTAGATCAGCTACGGGTTCCACTTGAGGTCTAAATTCACTTGTCTACTTTCATCTCCAAAATTTGATGAAAATCCTGAATTTCTGGGGAAACTCATGAAGATTACTCAATGATTATTGAATGAATTTCAGATGTCAATACTTCATTAAAAAGGAATTTGATGATTGTATTGAGTTTGAGAAACCTAACTTCATTCCAATTTATATTCATTGAGATATCCTCATTTATGTGAAATCCGTCACTTTATTCATATCTCAGCGAGATCAGATTTATAACCTCAAGTGGAACCTGGAAGCGATCCATGGGAGCTGGAGGGGGAAGTAAATAGAAGAGGCACCACGCCTAGTGGGAAAGGAGTTGGATATTTACCTAGACCTAACGGTCGTCGGTTAGACCTCAGGTGATGTCTGAAGGTTATATGATGTATTTAATATCGTACCATCTTGTAGATTTCTGAGTAGTAGTTCTTCTTTTTTGATATCGACATCTGGATTGAGATTATCATGATGTATAAGATGATTAAGTAATTTGATATAGAATGACTAAAATAAATAATAAATAATTAAAGAGTATTAAAATTACTTGATCATTATATATTTGTTGCGATAATTTATATTTAAGTTCTTTAAGATCAATTTTATCTTTAAGTTGATTAAATCCAATAATCTAAATTATATAATTAGAAATTAAATAAATATAACCTAACATTATTTGGTAAATTAACAGATTGTGATTTATTTATAAATTTATTTGTATTATTTAAAAAATATTTTATATGATTAGTTATTGAATCATTCAATACTTGAAATGATTTATCAACTTTAATTACTGTACTATTATTCAATTCATCCAATCTAGATAATATCCTATCACGCCTATCAGGTAATACATCTATACAACCAAATATATCATCCATACCCATACCTATATAATTTATATATACAAATACATCCACACGAGGTTACAATCCAACTTTTCTTCCACTCGCCGTTCCACCCGAGGTCGTCTTGCAGACAGCTTCTCTATTTAGTTGTCCCTCCGCTTCCCTGAGATCAGCTACGGGTAATCCACCTGAGGTTATAAAACTAATCTCGTCGAGATACGTATAAAGTGACCTAATCCATATAAATGAGGATATCTCAGAGAATATAAATTGGAATGAGGCGAGGATGACTGAACTCAATACAATCATCAAATTCCTCTTCAATGAGGTATTAATATTTATAATTCATTCAATAGTTATCTCTCTATCTTCAGTAGTTTCCCCAGAAATGATGAAATTCCTTCAAAATTTGGTAGTAAAAATGAAGTTAGTGAAATTAGTGATTGGACCTCAGGTGGAGACCTCAAGTGGAACCCGCAGCTGATCTCAGGGAAGCGAAGGGGGAAGTAAATAGAAGAGCTGTCTGCAAGACGACCTCAGGTGGAACGGCGAGTGGAAGACAGGATAGATGGATTGATTATTTATTGAGTTAACTTACTTGAGATGGGTTTATTGAGTTTCTTGAGGATACCGATGAAGAGTTTAATGAGTTCATCTTGTATATATGGTAGATGGTCATTGGTTGTGGGTTCATTAATGAAGGCTTGATGTAGATATGGATGAGGCCATCTTTGTATAAATAAATTTAATTTTTGTAGATAAATTCTTAATCTTATAATATTATTATAATTATAACATTGTTTTTTAACAGCTTTACTAGATGGTTTCATTATTATGAAAATTATTGATCAATGGTACTAGACATTATGGGTGTATAAGTAGATACTATCCAAGTGATAATAAAATATGTAAATTTTATAATGTGTAATTGTAATATTAAAAAATATTAAATAAATTTATAAAAAATGTAATTATAAGATTATTAAATGATATAATTTTAATTATTTATCATTAATTATATTTCATATATAAATGGCTAAAGAGCGATTAAATGCCATTGATATAGGTACAATCGTTAATAATATACGTAAAATTATATTAAATTTCAATCTTGTTAATATTTATGATGTTACTAATCGTATTTATGTACTAAAATTCTCAAAAAATGAAAATAAAATTTATTTACTATTAGAAATCGGTTGTAGAATACATATAACCAAATATCATCGACAAACTGATCATCTACCATCTAATTTCAATGTAAAAGTATATTTTATTCAATATATAATCATCAATCTATATACAGCTAAGGAAACATATTAGAACTAAACGTCTAACAAATATAAAACAATTATCACAAGATCGTATCATCGATCTTACATTCTCATCAAATGAATATGCACATCATCTCATCATACAACTCTTCCTACCAGGAAATATCTACCTCACCGATTATAATTATAAAGTACTCACCGTACTAAGTACGTTTATAGTCCACCCGAGGTCCATCCGAAGTCCAATCATTACGATCACCTCTTTCATTCGCCATTCCACCTGAGGTCGTCCTGCCGTCAGCTTCCTTATTTAGTTTCCCCTTCGCTTCCCTGAGATCAGCTGCGGGTTCCACTCGAGGTCCAATCACTGACTTCACTGCCACGATCTCCGGGAGTGGCTATACTCTTTAGAGATAGGTAATTGGAAGAGCTGTCTGCAGGACGAAAATAAGGTTGTAACCTCAGGTGGAAGTGAAGGTAGTGATTGGACCTCGGGTGGAGTACTTCATTTGATGATTTGTTGATTATAATGATAATATAGGGCCACAGAATACGGGTGAAAATTTTTTTAAAGTTGGTTCGACGGTACGTAGATTATTATTATTATTATATGTATATATAGTTTTTGATTGATGAGAATTACAATGATTGGAGTATAGAATTGGATAGGGATTATATAAAATCATGTTTAGTAGGTCCATTATTATTATTAGATGTTGTACGTAAAGTTTATCCTAGTGTGAATATAAATATATGTGAATATTTGATTGGTAAGAAATATGATTTATTATTATTGGAAAAAGTATTTATGTTAGATGATTATGAATTATGTTGGTGTATATTAGAATATATTAGATGTGAGGTTAATAAATTAGTTAATAATGAGAATATAATAGGTGGTTGGTTATATAAGAATAAGAATAATGAATATGATGATTTTAATATATTAGAATTGAAAGAGAATGGTATTTATTATAATGATTATAATGAAGTATTAGATTTATATTTTACTGGTAATGATATAAAGAAGATAGAAAAGAAAATTATTAATAAAAAACCCAACAAATTAAAGAAAATACAAATAGATCAAGATAAACGTGAAGAAAAATTAATTAATGAGATTAATAAATTAAATAATGATATAATTATTATTGAAGAATATAATGATATAATTGATAAATGTATAAATTTATTAAAACATTATTATCATCTGGTGCTACATGGAATGATATTATAGATGAATTAAATAATCAAAAAAAATTAAAACATCCATTAGCACTATATATTAATTCTATAGATATACCCAATAATATTATGGTGTTTATTAATAATAATTATGAGGTTAATATTAATTTTACTATTAATTGTTGGCAAAATTTAGAAAATATTTATCAATATAAAAAAAAATTAGAAAATAAATTACAACGTACAAAAATTGGTAGAGATTATGCATTAAAAAAAATTAACTAAAGAAAATAATGATGGAAAAAGTGGGGGCAATGTGGGGAATAAAAAAAATATATCAACAACATTTACAACATTAAGAAAGAGATTATGGTTTGAGAAATTTCATTGGTTTATAACAAGTGATGGTTATTTAGTATTAGGTGGTAGAGATTCATTACAAAATGAATTATTAGTAAAAAAATATTTAACAAATGGTGATTTATATTTTCATGCTGATATTCATGGAGCATCATCAGTAATATTAAAAAATCCTAATAATTTACAAATATCACAACAATCTATAAATGAATGTGGATGTTTTGCAGTATGTAATAGTAATGCATGGATACAAAAATTCATGATACCAAGTTGGTGGGTATATCATCATCAAGTCTCTAAAACACCACCATCTGGTGAATATGTACCACAAGGATCATTCATTATCAGAGGTAAAAAAAATTATATACAACCACAAAAACTAGAAATGGGAATCACCATCGTTTTCCATGTCAATAAATTTAATGATAATCCACCCGAGGTTACAACCTCTGTTCCACTCGAGGTCCAATCCACTCCACTTGAGGTTACCTCTACCGTTGGTCTTGCAGACAGCTCTTCCAATTACCTATCCGTAAACGGTAATGCCACTCCCGGAGATCGTGGCGATAAGCCCGTAGCTGATCTCAGGGAAGCGAAGGGGGAAGTAAATAAGGAAGCTGTCTGCAAGACGACGAAAGTTGGAGAGGAAGGCGAAGTTGGTGATTTAACCTCAAGTGGACCTGGAAGCGATCTACGGGAGCTGGAAGGGGAGGTAAATAGAGAAGCTGACGGCAGGACGACCTCAGGTGGAACGGTGAGTGGAAAAGAGAGTAGTACTGGACCTCAAGTGGAACCCGCAGCTGATCTCAGGGAAGCGGAGGGGGAAGTAAATAGAGAAGCTGACGGCAGGACGACCTCGAGTGGAACTGAAGATAGTGAAATAACTTCTGATGAAGGTGAAGAAGATGATGACGAGAGTTTAGATGATGAAGAATATGAAGAATATGAAGAGGAGGAAGATGAGGAAGATGAGGATGTTAGTATTGATGATGAATTAACTACTCCTACATCTACATCATCTTCATCTTCATCGTCATCATCTGCAACAACATTGGAATGCCCTACATCTGTAAAGATTGATGATAAGACTACTGTAATTATGGATATTCAATGTGATATAAAGAGTAGGACACGTGATCGTAAAGCTACTGGTTATCCTAAAAATACTTCTGAAAATGATTTGGAGGGTTTAATGGATCAATTGGATGAAATTAGTATTCTTGAGGATAGAAGTGTAGTGAAGATTAAAGATCCTGAGAAATTACATCATGATGATGAAGCAGTTAGAAAGATACGTAATAGACAACCAACAGGTATACCAAAAGCAAAATTATCAAAGACAGCTAGGAATAAATTGAAGAAAATTAAAGAGAAATATGGGGATGATGATGAAGAAACACAAGAGATTAGAAGATTATTAACAGGTTCTAGAAAGATGAAAATTATGGATGAAGAAAAAAAAGATGGAGATATTATTAAAAGAGATATTAAATATAATACAAATATAAATAAAGATAGAAAAGATTCTATACAAACACTAGATGATAAAGAATTAGAAATACACATGAAACAATTTAATTGCTTAAGTAAAGATGTTAATGAAGATGATAATATCCTAGATGCTATACCAATGTGTGCACCATTCATAGCATTAGATAATTATCAATATAAAATTAAACTTGTACCAGGTAATACCAAAAAAGGTGCCATCGCTACACAAACATTACAATTATTCAATAAAGTCGATCCCAATAAAAATAAACATATCAAACTCATCACCAATGATCAACTCATACTAACCATCATAGGAAACTCCAAAATTTATACAAAATAAATCTACCGCACACGAAGATAATCCAATCCACCTGTTCCACACGAGGTTACATCCTTGTCTTCCACTCGCCGTGGTGGCCTCTTCTATTTACTTCCCCTTCCAGCTCCCGTAGATCGCTTCCAGGTTCCACTTGAGGTTAAAATCTAATCTCGTCGAGTTAAGGATAAAGTCATGGAATATATGTTTGAAGGGACATCTCAATGGATATAAAATGGAATTAAGTGAGGATGAGTATATTAGATACAATCATCAAATTCCTTTTCAATGAACTATTGACATTTGTATTTCATCCAATATTCATTGAGTAATCTTCAGTAGTTTCCCCAGAAATGATGAAATTCCTTCAAATTTTGGAGGTAAAAATGAAGGTAGTGAAATTTGTGAATATGACCTCAGGTGGAACCCGTAGCTGATCTCAGGGAAGCGGAGGGACAAGTAAATAGAGAAGGCCACCACGGCGAGTGGAAAGACCTCAAGTGGAGGAGCTGACGGCAGGATGAAGAGAGGTGGAAGTGGAAAAGAGAGTAGGATTGTAACCTCAGGTGAATGCAATGAAACAAGAGAGGATTGAATATTTTAGAGTGTTTTTTATAATGAAAAAATGATATAAGGTTATATACAAGTTGGTACATATAGTCGGTATGGATGTGAATGTTCCGCTAGCATGGGAGTTGAAGGGTTTTTGATCGAGAAATTCATTTGGCGGCTGGGTGCTCGATATTGTCAAATTTTACGCACATATATTATTAATATAATAATAACACTATATAAATGTGATTAGATAATTGCATTATAATATATGGAAGGTGTATTAATGAGAGTTGCCCAGACATTTATGGGTAAAGTGGTAGGAAGCTGCGAATGCAGTTAAAAATAAAAATTCAGAATGTAAATCGATATTGCAACTTAATTTTTATTGATAAGTATTGCAAAAAATATGTCTTAATTAGATGTCACACATGTATTTTTTGCATATGTACTATATGATCGCGTATTTGTGTTATATTGATATAACTTTGTAAAATTGTATTATAATGATAGGATATTATATATTTAGTGTTGATTTATTAGTTTCAAGATTCGGGTGACAAATATGAAACATGTATCTTACATACGTAAGATTCTGGCACCGAATTATGTACCTGATCGTGATCGTTATAAATTAAACGTATTGGATTATATAAAATTGAACAAGGGTAGGAGATGTGCGTTATTTTCTATTAATAATGATGAGAATGATGTGACAACATTGGTGTCTGTGATTTTGCATACGTCCAATAGTAAATCATTGATAAAATCGAATGGTTTATATATATATTGGTTGGAGCATCATGATTCATCTATGAAGCATTATTTGAAGTCGAAGAGTAAGCAGCGTGAGTGTTTGAATATTCAGAATTGTAATTCGAAGACGATATATGGTAATGATTTATGGTTATTGAATCACGAGTCTGAAATAATATGTGCTAGATGGAAGAAGAGTAGTATGGTAACATCATCATTGAATAATATTCAATTGATAACATTGACTCGATCGAATATTGCGTATATATGGCGGTATAACATACATAAGGATTCGTTTGATTTATGTTTTAAGATATCATTATTATTGCCGGCTAAATATGATTATATACAATGTTGTTGGGTAAATAATCTTACGAATACATTTGAGTATAACTTTAGTGAGCATGATTTTTTTGTGATTTACAGTGCGATTCATGATAGGGCTACACCTGTATTGGCATTGGACAGCGAGTACAGATTATTAATCCCCGAAGCTGATCTACGTGAAGCGGAGGGGGAAGTAAATGGAGAAGCCACCACGGCGAGTGGAAAGAAGAGTAGTAATGTAACCTCGAGTGGTGAAGCTGGTGATTGGACATCTAGTGGCATTGCTTCACGTTTGAATAGGGGTGTTATATTGGATGAGAGTATGATAGATCGTTTATTGAATTTATCATTGACGATGACGAGTAAAATATCATCTAGTGAATATTCATCATCGATACCGATTGATTATATACAATATTATGAGATATATGGTATAATAGGATTGAATACATTTCAGAGTGGTATAGTATGTGAATATTTATTGGGTAGTAATGAATTATCGATACCGATACGTATAAAGAGTATAGAGGATATAAATTTATGTAAGCATACATTTGAGACAGGTTTATTAACTGTATATACATCAGATAGTTTAAGACCAAATAAGATAAATAAAGATTCAAAAATAAAAATAAGTAAATGGATAACATTAAAATCATGTGATTTAAATAAAATAATAAATAATGATTATGATGAAATAATAGGTAATCAAATAGTAAATGGTTTAATAAAATTATTTCCACCATGTATATTTGATATTATAAATGAAAATGATATTAATATAAAATTATTATTATCCCCATCAGATATATTTTTAAAAGATACTAATAATGATATTATTGGTATAGTTATGCGTTATTTAATTAATATAGAAACCCCACTTTATATAAATGATTATAATAATCATTTAATATATATTGAAGATTATTTTATTAATATATTAGAAAATAATAATTATATTAAAGATTTAAAAATATTTAATAATAAAATTGAATCATTATATATTATACTTGGTAAAAATGGTTTATTAAATTTAATATCATTCTCTAAATTAAATCCTAATAATATAAAATCTATAGATATTACCATCAATAATCATAATATATATTCATTCGATATACTTAATTATAATAATAAATTATATATCATTATTTTCTCATATGATAATAATGAAGAATGTGGGGGTAAAAAACACTATAATATGGGGTTATATGTAATGGAAAATTATAAATTGAATGAGATAATAAAATATAAATTTATAGCAAATGATGGTAAATCAATTATACAATTTGATAAATGGCATGATGATAAATCATTCATACTACTCACCAATTGGAATGTAATCAATCATACATATACACATAACAACACTCCTCCACTCCCACTCGATGTTACATCTACCGTAGGTCATACAACCAGTGTTGGTCCTGCCGTCAGCTCTTCCAATTACCTCCCCGTAAACGGTAATGCCACTCCCAGAGATCGTGGCGAAGGTAGTGATGAAGGTTGTGATGGATCATCCATCATGGGAATGATGGAAGATGGTTCTAAGGATGTGAGTGATGTAACCTCAAGTGGAGGCATATTATCCGAGACGATCTCAGGGAGTCGAGGTGAGGTAAATAAAGGAAGCTGTCTGCAAGACGAAGGTAAGGTTGGAGATGAAGGTGATGACTACAGGACCTCAAGTGGAGAAAATGGGGTAAAAGGGGGTTATGGGGATAATAAACCTCATAATAACAAATTAATCCACGATACGCCATGTGTAAAAGGTGTTGATGAGTACAGGACCTCAAGTGGAAAACCCGTAGCTGATCTCGGGGAAGCGGAGGGGGAAGTAAATAGAGGAGCTGACGGCAGGACGACCTCAGGTGGAACAGCGAGTGGAAAGACTTCAGGTGGAGTTGACAATACATCATGTACATCATCAGGATATGTAATGAATATGTATATATTTAATGATGAGGGTATATTATGTTGGTTTAGGATAGATGATATGATAAGGGATTTATTATTGAATATATCGAGGCCATTGATATATGAGATTAGGGATTGTAAATTTTATGGTGTAAGTTTATATTTTAGTGTTGAAGATGATATATATAAGATACCTATATTTGAAGAGATATCTGATGATATATTACCTATATATCATCCAGATTATATATTATCATTAATGGATATGGGATTATATAACATATATAATAAAATTATTATAAAATTAGTAGAATGTTATAGAAATTTTTTAAATATATTTAAAGATACAAATTATTGTAATATAAATTGTAATGAATGTATTATTTATAAATCATTATATCTTAAATTATTTACTAATTTAAATATATACTTTTATAAATTAATACTAGATGAATTTATTAAAATCAATTCTATCAATCATGAATCCACCCCATTTTTATTAAAAATGGGGTAAATTATAATAATATGAATATAGATGATGAATATAATAATATATATACAGAATTATCATCATTTGATGATATATTAATTATAAAAAATGATATAAATACAATAGAATTAAATAATATATCAAATTGTACATTATATAATTTACCAATCTCTGAATTAATCCATTATCTCAAACATATCACACTACCAGGATTAGATGATTATAATCAAAATCGATTAATTAGAATCATCATCAACTTTAGCAAATATAAAAATATATATACACACGATGTCCAATACAACCCACCTGAGGTTACATCTACCAACGGTCCAACCTCTTTTCGTCCTGCAGACAGCTCTCCACCTGAGGTTACAACCTTGTCTTCCACTCGCCGTGGTGGCTCTTCCAATTACCTATCTCTAAAGAGTATAGCCACTCCCAGAGATCGTGGCAGAGGTGGAAGTAGTGATGGAGGTAGAGTTAGTACTGGACCTCAAGTGGAACCTGGAAGCGATCTACGGGAGCTGGAGGGGGAAGTAAATAGAGGAGGCCACCACGGCGAGTGGAAAAAAACGACCTCAGGTGGAAAAGATGGGGCGATGGGGTATCATGGGGATAATAAACCTCACAATGATAATAATCCCCACAATTCACCTGAAATACAAGGTGAGGGTAGTTACTGGACCTCGAGTGGATTACCCGAAAACGATCTACGGGAGTTTGAGGGGGAAGTAAATAGAAGAGCTGACGGCAGGACGACCTCAGGTGGAACAACTTCAGGTGAGAGATGTATATTATCTCGTGTATGTGGTGAATTATTGGCAGAGGGTAGGTGTAAAAAGGAAAGTATGGTATATAATAATAATGAGTGTATATTTGATTTTCTTAATGGTATATATGGTAATGATGAATTATATATAAATCGTTATTTACGTTATATATCTAGTGGTGTTGAATATAATGAAGAAGATATTATATGGGCATTATTATGTAATGATGAATATAATTTATTGAATAGATTAAATAATATTATAGATATAAATATAAATAATATGAAAAGATTAGGTATAGGTTATTGGATAAATGATAAAATATGTATAGAATATATTATAAATAAAATAGATGAATCATTTAAATTATTATTAAGTAATATAAATAATATAAATAATATAGAAGAATTAGATGAATTTGGTTTTTGGTGTATATTAAATAATAAAAAACATATTTATAGTCATATATTAAAAATAAAATCATATAATAAATTATCATTATTTTTATTAAATGATTTTAATAATAATAAAAAATATCAATTAGCAGCTATAAAAAATTCTTATATATTAATAAAACAACATAGATATTTATTATCTATTGGTTTTATGTTATTAGGTAATAATATAAATGATGCTATAGATTTATGTTTTCAATATTTAAATGATATACAATTATCTATATTTATATATAAAATATTAAATTATAATAATTTTAATTATATTATTAATAAATTAAATGATGACAGTATAATAAATAAAATTTTTATATATAAAATAAATAATACAAATTCAAGTTTCAATATAAATTTTATAAATTTATTAAATATTAAACAATTAATTATATTTATATCATGTTCATTAAAATTTAAATTATTTAATATTAATTATATAATCTCTATATTAAGATTCTATTCCATTAAATATCTTAATATCGGTATGCCTATTATATCATTATTATTAAATCTATCTATACCAAATATATATAAAATCTATTGGGATACATTATTTATACACTCATGTAATTGGATCATTAATGATTATCATAATAATCTACAAGAATTCAATCTACATAATCATCAAATCGCATCCTCTATCAATTCTATACTCAAACTTATACCATCAACACACATCGTCAATCAAATCAAACAATCTTTACCAACCTCATTATATCATACATATGATGATGATAATCCACCTGAGGTTACAACCAGTGTTCCCACTAGCCGTGGTGGCTCTCCACCTGAGGTTACAACCACTGTTCCACTCGGCGTGGAGCCCTCTTCCAATTACCTATCTCTAAAGAGTAAAGCCACTCCCGGAGATCGTGGCAGTGAGAAGGTATGGATTGGACCTCAGGTGGAGACCTCAAGTGGTCCCGTAGCTGATCTCAGGGAAGCGAAGGGGGAAGTAAATAAAAAGGCCGCCACGGCGAGTGGAAGAAAAGGTGGTAATCAAGGTAGTATTTGGACATCGAGTGGAACGGGGCATTATAGTGATAAAAAACACCATAATGATAATAAACCCCATGATTCAACTAGTGTTATTCAT
>JAIQCW010000017.1:0-41628 GCA_020283715.1 Cytauxzoon felis
AACTACGTTCAAAGCTGTTATTGAATTATGTGCATGTTGTAGTGAATGTGAAAACAACTGTCTGAAGAGCGGTAAATGCAGTATAGTTAATATTTTAAAATGTTTATTTGCAGATGGAAAGTGCCTTTGCCAAAATCAATCTAGTGGAAATGGATGTAATTCTCTCTGCAAATGTGTTTTAATTCTATTCAAAAGGATTAAGTGCGCCTTAAATATATCTCCCTGTCTAAAATGTAGCCCCTGTACAGCGAGTGATGGGTGTAAAAACGGTCAATGCTGTCTAGTATGTTGGAAGAGATTATTTAAATGTTACATCATCTGTGGTGGGAAATGTAAAGTGGAGAATGATAAATGCAAATGTTGTTGTGTTGCTGGATCATCTGAAGAGGAATGTACATGTTGTACACCTCCAGAACCCACTGTAAAAGAATGTACATGTAATGAAAACGAGAAATGCTGCAGCTGTTGTACCTCATGTGGAGAAACATGTCAGAAAACATGCAAGTGCAAAGATGGAGAATGTAATGGTTGTTGCTGTTGTTGCAAGAGGGATTGCCAGTCACCAAAGACACAATCAAGTTCTACATGCATTTTCGCTTGGATTTACTATGAAATTTTAATTTTAAACGATAAACTCTTACGAATAATATTCGAATATTACGAAGCATTCTATTGTTATTGTACCGGTAAAAGTCCTCATTCGTCATGTAAATGTTGCTGTTGCAAAAATGAAAAGTGCGCTTGTCCAGGTCATCAAGAAGAACAACAGGCAGAAGGCTGTAAATGTTGTTGTTGCAGCGATGGAGGAGGTGATGGTGATATCGGAGAACTATCTAATCCTAACGCAATATCAGCCTTATTGATGTTCCCGATCAGTAATCCTATAGCTTATTCATTCAATCCATCAATCGCTCCATATCAATTCCTTGGTCTAGTAGATGGTTATAAAGTATCACTCCTAGTTACATTCACTACCTGTATACCGTCATGTGTATTCACCGCAATAAATGAAAACCCAATGACTAAAAGCAAAGGACCAAAAAATAAATGGAGTGGTACTTTGGCATATTACAATATGGCATGGTGCGCAATGGTACCATTACTTATAGCCGCTTTAATATGTCTAATCATGCTCCATTATCCATACTGTAGAATCTCTCGATATTTCTACGGAAGTAACTTCAAAATATTCCTCTTGTCTATAGCACTACAACTCAGTAATGAAGTTATGTTAGGGATAGGAATGAGTGGTGTAGGCAGCCAGGGTAGTGGTAATAATGGTACTCTGACAGCATTAAGTTTGTTACTAGCCTTCTTAACACTAGTGATTGGAATGTTCATTTCAGATGGATACTTAAAGACTTATAGGAGAGCTGATAGGGATCATTGGCCAACTAAAGGTTATACGAGATATAGGGGATTCAAATTTTGGTTTGGCAGTGGTGTAAAGGAAGCTAAAAGAACATTTAGAGAAGTATTCACAAGAGATATGAGAAAACTACTCATGTCATATGAATAAACACATCAACTCACGAAATAAAAATATTTTAAACGCAGTCATTTGTCATTAGACATATTTAATTTTGTAAATTATTTATATACATAGCTCGTCTTCCACTCTCCATCTGAGGTCCTTCCACTCGCCGTGGTGGCCTTCCTTATTTACTTCCCCCTCCGCTTCCCTGAGATCAGCTGCGGGATTCCACTTGAGGTCCAACCACTAACATCACATACACCCCAGAATTATCGAGATAAAAAACACTATTTCCCCTACTTTTTCAATGTCATTTTAAGATTTCTCCATTAATATAATATATACTTATATATTAATACAATTGAAGGATGATGTATAGTTATATGATGATATATATGTATTGCTATAAATAATAATAATAATATATATAGTATATAACTATTAATATGAACTGATACTATTATAGTAACTATATTATACTTGTAATAATACTAATTATATATACTACTAGAAAATTATTATAATACTATACGAAGATTGTAAGTGATTAGATACAGTTAATTAAAATAATATCTGCCTAGTTTTGGCACTTCAAGTGTGATAAATTACAAATTTAAAATTTATGGGAATATCCCCCATTTTACAAACTTTTAATTTACAACATGAGGATCTGTGTATTACCTCGACTACATTAAATTATTTATTATTATTATTAGCCTTGTTCTTGTTCTCCTTCAATTCCTTCAACTCATCATCAAATTTTTCCTTTTGAATTTTTGAATACCTACTTTGACCCTCCTTCTTATAATACAATAGTTTAGTTCCTTCAAAAACCTTTACGGCTAATATTAACATTACAGCTGTTTGTCCCAGATAATATATAACAATTTCATAACACCCACAGATATAATTATCCCTAGTCCAAATTTCATTTGAACCAGTTTTTACATTATATATTACAATATCATCTTTAACTTTATATGTACGTATATCTAAAGTATCATCTTTTTTTTGTTGCATAACTAAATCGGAAACTTGACTTGTATCTGAAACGTCAAGTGATTTTCTCTTTTTAGATATTTCTACAAGATATGTATTATAATAGTCTACATGCTCAAATCTACTACCCTTGGACCCATTATTAATGGAATAAAGTATATAATCATAGAATCCAATAGTCATCCTCTTCCATCCATCTTTGAAAAGGAAATAATTTACACCAGGCGTACCAAAACATCCTTGTGAGTATTTAAACCTGGCTATAAACAGATCCTCATTAGCTTTTGAACATTTGATCTGAAGAAATTTATAATTTTCATTATCTTTAGTTTCATAAATTACTATCTGACCATCGACAAATTTACCTATTTTATATTCACTCTGAGGTTCAATTTTATATATTACCATGTTACCATCTCCTATTTTGGTTACTTTAACTAGATCTGTATCTTCCCTTGTGTTTACATCCAAATCTATTGCCTCTCTGTTGTCTTTTCCGCAGCATCCGGCGGTTGATGTATATTCACATAATGCGATGATGATGAATGGAAGGACATACATTCTTGAAGTGATGATATACGACTAAAATACTGTATATAGTTAGAGATACATAACGTCATGTTAAGGATGAAATGCGATGCATGATTTGTTTATGAAACGTAAGAAAATAGGAACAATATCTCGTGAATATAGAAAATTAGACTATAAAGTACATGTATGCGATAACATTATTGACATAAATCTGATTTCATAGAATTATTAGAATAATATAGAATATTTAATGCATGATGTTTCAACGACATCATCATCAAATTCATGATTCCGGAAGATTATAAATCTGGGGCAAATCAAAATTATGGGGCAAAATAAAATTATCATCAATAGTTGATTTCAGGGAAGCGGAGGAACTGAATTATCGAGATTCAAAGAATATTGGTAATATTCTATATACTAGAGTTGGTTTCACAGATTGATCTCCACCCAAAGTACAATCATCAACATCATCCGTTCAACCTGAGATCACAACCAATTATTTTCGTCTTGCATGGAGCTCTCCACTCGAGGTACAATCCAACTCTTCGTTCCACTTCCACCTGAGGTCGTCCTGCCGTCAGCTCTTCTATTTACTTCCCCCTCCGCTTCCCTGAGATCAGCTACGGGTATTCCACTCGAGGTTACATCCAACATATCCTTAGCACCATCTTCCATCATTCCCATGATGGATGATCCATCACTACCTTCTCACTGCCACGATCTCCGGGAGTGGCTTTACTCTTTAGAGATAGGTAAATAGAAGAGCTGTCTGCAAGACGACCTCAGGTGGAAGTGGAACGAAGAGTTGGATTGGACCTCAGGTGGAACAGAGTTGTATTGTACATTATTTATATTATGATATTATATATATTAGATTAATGATATTAAGAATGTAATAATGACTATCATTATTATGATGATAAATATATGTAATATTAAATGATTATTTATTTTGTTTATATAATTTATCGAATTCATTAACTTGTTTAAAGAATCGTTGAGATGTGCTTGGGATTAATCTATTATTATCATCTCTTTCTAAATAGATCATATAATCATATGATGATCCAGCAATTAAAATTTGTATTATATGTGGTTTATCATTTAAGAAATGTGCTACAATAAAAAAAACTTTTGATATAGAATCAGGACTATTCCATATAATTTCATCATTAAATTTAATACATGTAGTATGTATATGATCTTCTGGTAAATACATTCTAGTAATAACACCATGTCGTTTATGTTCAATAGGTCTAAAACATTTATCAATATCAACAGTATTAATATTTAATATATATTCATTAATTAAATAATTTTTTTTAATATTATATTTATCTTTATTAATTTCAATCCATTTATTATTAATTTTTTGTAAATAAATATTATCATTATCTTTACTATTTTGTATTAACATATTTATTAATACAAATTCATTATTTCTTTTATATATTTTTATAATCCTTAATAATTCATCTTCTGTTCTTCTATTAAATATTATATTTTTACCATCTCTAATTTGTACTAATTTAACTGCATTTTTTGTTATAAATGTATTCATTATATTAACATTATATATTGATTTTTCACTAATAAATATTATATCATCTTTTGTTATATTAATATTTATATCTAATGAACGTTCAGAATATATTTCATCTAAAAATTCTTTATATGATTTATTATCAATTCTACACCATATACCATATTTTTTTAATAAACATATATAACCAGGTGAACCAGCACCTACTATACCTAAAAATACTAATACTCTACCTACATTATTCCTATTCAAACGAGCATCTACACATACACCACGACCATCCATTGGTTTCCATAATAATTCATTACCATACTTTACACATGATATTCTTATATCACCTGTTGGTAATATTAAACGTGCTAATACACCATTACTCTCTGTCTCATTACTTATCACCGATTCTGGTGGATTCAATAAATCCAGTATATCACCATTTATACAAATACAATTATATATATATAAATATAATAAATATATAAATAATTTCATTATATATAAATTATGTTAAATCTTAAAATGCAATCACTTTTTCAGACTTGACTAATTCACTACTACAATGGGGCAACATCGTGAATAATTAAATCTTAAAATTTATTCATTCAATCTCTTCACTAATATTTCATACATTTTATAATTTTACAATGTTTTAAACACTTTTTTTTATATAAAGACAAAAAAAATATGTTCAATATAGCGCACTATAATTATATGGAGGGTTTAGAAGTATGTTTAACATAGTACCCTATAATTATATACAAGAAAATTGAAAAATCTCCATCTTCAAGATAGCACCCTATAATTATATACAAGAAAATTGAAAAATGTCCATCTTCAAGATAGCACCCTATAATTATATGGAGGGTGTAGAAATTTCCATCCTCAAGATAGTACCCTATAATTATATATATGATATAAAGCTACTCTTCTGATAGATATGAATAGTGTATATTAAAGAGTTAAAATATTACTGTACAAAAATTCGAATTACGAACATAAAAATTTTTATACATTAGCATAATTTTGCAACAGAATATCAAATTCTTCATTTTCGATTCGGACCCATTGACCTAAATCAGTTCTTTTGTAGAATAAATCTTCAGCAGTTCGTTGATAAGTTTTAATACTCACATGAGTTAATAATGGTCTATAATTTATAAAATGAACAACAGCCATGGTAAATTTATCTCGACCATCTGGACTTTCCCATATAATATTATCACCTTCTACTACTTCAGTAGTATATACACTAGAATCTTCAGTATATATTCTACTTGTTACTGGTTCTTGTTGATGTTCAACAACATTATATTCTTCACTTGAACTATAGATTAATATATCTAATGAACTCTCATTCGATATTAATTGTCTAGCCCGTAAATATTCTGCACATGAAATCTTTTTCCATTCTCCATTTACTTTTATATATTGTAATTTGGTAGTATTTACATCATTTGTAATCTCCATATACATCAATCTATAATCACCCCTTCTATCATATATAGTTAAATGTGAAACTTTATGATCCTCTTGTTCCCTTTTCCATACTACATCATCATTTACATTAACTTGTACTATAATATAATTACTATTTTTTGGATTATATACATTACGAGCATTATTAAATTTTGTACTAATTCTAGTAGATGGTATTAAATCATTATTATGATTTATATTTAATGTACGTTCAGCTTCCATTGCAGATAACAATACTAAAAACTCATCAGAATTTAAGCTTTCCCATATCCCTTCATTACGTCTAAATCTTACTACACATGTACCCATACTAGGAGCATAAAAATATATTATTATTAAACCATGCTTTACATCATTCTCATGAAATGTTGCATCTATTACATTAGCACCTTCCTCATCATTCTCCCATATAATTACATTACCATCCACTATACGACGTATTGCACGATTATATGATGGATTATAAGAATAATATGTCAAATGATGTGCAACATAAACATATCCTATACAATCATCATGAGGATCTAATATATCCAATGTCTCATCCGTTGTTATACAACAGCATTTATATAAATATATATATACTAATATTAATACATATCCTAACATTTTATACAAGATTATACCAAATAATAATATTTTACATATAATATACCATACGAATGCAATAGATCACAAAACTTAAATTCATTCATCAGAAAATGGGGAGAAAATCAAAGACAACCGTAATCACCGTAATAATAACAAATAAATATAAATCAAATAAAATATTAATTAAAATTATAACGTGTAAAAGATCTATACAACAACATCACACAATTAAACATAAGAAGTAAGAATTAGACATACTTTAACACCATTTGTCATATCTACTATATCCGTTCTTCCACCTGAGTTCCAATCACTATCTTCTCCAACTTTCGTCGTTCCACCTGAGGTCCAATCACTACCTTCTCTTCCACTCGCCGTGGTGGCCTCTTCTATTTACTTCCCCTTCCAGCTCCCGTGGATCGCTTCCAGGTTCCACTTGAGGTCCAGTACTACACTTCATTCCACTTGAAGTTACATCCAACATATCCTTAGCACCATCTTCCATCATTCCCATGATGGATGATCCATCACTACCTTCTAATCGCCACGATCTCCGGGAGTGGCTTTACTCTTTAGAGATAGATAATTGGAAGAGGCTCCACGCCTAGTGGAAGTAGAGTTGGATTGGACCTCAGGTGGAGGCGAGTGGAAAGACCTCGAGTGGAGAGCTGTCTGCAGGACGAAGAGAGGTGGATTGGACCTCGAGTGGGAGTTGATTATTTTTTGAGTGCATCTTTGAGGAAGGCATCTAATTCTTGTTGATGTAGTTTAGAATCACCTGAGCTGGTGGCTGCGCATGGTAATCGTCCGGTATATTGTATATTAATATTTTTTCCAGCGAGTTGTAATAATTTATTAACTCTGGGTGCGATAAAATTCCATGGTCCACCATTCATTGGTTCTTCTTGTGACCAACGTATAATTTTAAGATTAGGTAATGATTTAAGATGATATAATAATTCATGTACTGGGAATGGTGTTAATTCTTCTATTCTAGTAATAGCTATTTTATCATTATTATTATCTCTTTTATGTTTTAAATCATAATATACTTGACCAGAACATAATATTAATATCTCAGAATCTAAATATAAATCTTCTGGTATTAAACGTTTAAATCCATTACCAATTGATAAATCTTCTAATGATGCAAAACAATCACGTAATTTTAACATTTTTTTACCAGTTATCATTATCATAGGCTTACGATAATCACGTAACATATGACGACGTAATACATGAAATAAATTACATGATGTCGAACAATTTACAATAGACATATTCACATTACGACACATTTCTTCAATACTCATATCCATATACTCACTCGGGTCCTCATGCTCATTCGATAATAATAATAAACGCTCTATCCTATATACATCATATATCAAGATTTAATAACTCCACCTGAGGTTACAATCATACTCTTCATTCCACTCGCCGTGGTGGCCTTCTCCACCTGAGGTCGTCTTGCAGACAGCTCCTCTATTTACTTCCCCCTCAAACTCCCGTAGATCGTTTTCGGGTTCCACTTGAGGTCTTATCACTACATCACGTTCTTCCGGGTAGAAGTCATTCTTGAATTCTCAAGTCCTCATATGGATAATTGAGATCAAGGGGACCGATGAAATTTCTTCAGTATAATTGTCAACCCGGAAGAACGAAGATGGTCAACCCCTAAGAACAGACCTCCACCTGAGGTCCATCCTGCCGTCAGCTCTTCTATTTACTTCCCCCTTCGCTTCCCTGAGATCAGCTACGGGTTCCACTCGAGGTCCATTCCATACCTTCTTCATTGCCACGATCTCCGGGAGTGGCTCTACCGTTTACGGGGAGGTAATTGAAAGAGGCCTCCACGGCGAGTGGAACAGTGGTTGTAACCTCAGGTGGGACCTCAAGTGGAAAGGAGAGTAGGATTGGACCTCGAGTGGAGGTTGATTATAGATTGGTTATATATGGGATTATGAACAAACCTTGCTGAGCTATGATCTGGTCCTTGTCCATCATATCCATGTGGTAGAAAGAGTACGATACCGGAGGGTTGTAGCCATTTTGTTTCACCACTGGTAATGAATGTATCAATGATGGGTTGTGAGATATTTGAGAAGTCACCGAATTGTGCTTCCCATATACATAATGTATTGGGTGAATAAATAGAGTATCCATATTCGAAACCTAATACACCAACTTCAGATAATATAGAATTATATATATTTATATTATTTTTTGTATTTAATTTTGAAAAGATATAAAAATCATTAAATGTATTTTGACATTGTACATATGAATGTCTATGTGAAAATGTACCTCTTTTAGAATCTTGTCCACTAATTCTAATATTATAACCTTGTAATGATAATGATGAATATGCTAATATTTCAGCAAAACCATAATCTATAATTTTATTATTAATATTTTTAATAGAATTTAATCTTAAATCAAATATACGTTTAATAGTTTGATGAGGTTTTATATTATTTGGTATATTACTAGTTAATTCACCTAATTTTATTAATTCATTTATATCTACACCTGTTATTATTTCATTAGATTTTTTTAATTCCCATAATTCTGATAATTTTGGTTCATTTATTTTATCTATTTTTATAGATAATTCTATAGCATTTTTAAATCTTATTTCTAAATTTTCTTCTATATTCTTTAATATATTATCTTTTATAATACCTTTTTCTAATAAATACCCTCTATAATAATCTAATATATTTGATGTATTATCTATCTTATTATACATTAATGCATTTGTAAATTTTGGCATATCTAATTCATTATGTCCAAATTTCCTAAATCCTACCAAATTTATAAATATATCATTATGAAATTTCATCCTATACTCATATGCTAATCTACCTGCAAATGCTACCGCTTCTATATTACGAGAATTCACATGTATTATAGGAGAATCTATAACTTTACCAATCTAAAATCATATATTATAATACTCTTTAAAACTAACATCTGTAGGATAACGAGATGATGAACCCTCACCAGGATATGTAGTAAAACCAATCTGATTATTCAATACTATAATATCCATATATTATATAACAAATTAAAGAAAGTCCACCGAGGTCCAATCCACCTTTCTTCGTCTTGCAGACAGCTCTTCTATTTAGTTATCCCTTCGCTTCCCTGAGATCAGCTACGGGTACTCCACTCGAGGTTATATTTCTAATCTCGACGAGTTAAGACTAAAGTGACCGAATCCACATAAGTCAGGATAACTCAATCAATATGAAATGGAATGAAGTGAGGATGATAGAAATAGATAAAATCATCAAATTCCTCTTCAATGAGATATTGACATCAGATATTCATCCAATATTCATTGCACAATCTTCATGAGTTTCCCCAGAAATTGAGGATTTCCTTCAAATTTTGGATGTAAAAATGAAGTAGTGAAAGACACTGATTGGACCTCGAGTGGAGAACCCGTAGCTGATCTCAGGGAAGCGGAGGGGGAAGTAAATAAGGAAGCTGTCTGCAAGACAAGGAAAGGACCTCAGGTGGAACGGCGAGTGGAAGGAGAGTATGATTGTAACCTCGGGTGGAGTCTGTCTTCGTGTATAAACATACCGATATTGATGGTTCCTCCGATGGTAAATCCGGGAATTTTGGAGAGTTGTATTGTTTCATAAACGATACCTTCTCCGGATATGGCGGCATCACCGTGCATGACTAATGGTAGTACTTTATTATAATTGGTATCGTTGATATGTTCAAGCATTGCTCTTACATTACCAACTAGTACAGGATATACATATTCTAGATGTGATGGATTATTTAACATTTTTAATTTCAATCCATTCTTATTGGATTCATAACCGAAATGATATTTAACATCGCCTGATTTATTAGTAGCAGATACAAACCAATTTTTACCCTACAATTATAAAAATTCTAATATAAATTTATATAAATTTACCCTAAATTCAGCAAATATTAAATCCAATGGCTTATTTAAAAAATTTGCCAATACATTTAAACGACCACGATGAGACATCGCCATCATCAATGTTTCAACACTACCATTCAATGAACAACACTCAATCTCATACAACATCACCAATATCGACTCCAAACCATCCAAACCAAACCTCTTCACAGTCGGAAATGCACGAGCACTATATATATTATTATTTACATACACTCATAACAGATGGTTGAAGAACTCCACGTGAGGTCCAATCCTACACTCCTCTGCATCTCTCCTTCCCACTCGCCGTGGTGGCCTCTTTTATTTACCTATCTCTAAAGAGTAGAGCCACTCCCGGAGATCGTGGCAGTGAAGGTAGTGATGGATCATCCATCATGGGAATGATGGAAGATGGTGCTAAGGATCTGTTGGATTTAACCTCAAGTGGACTACCCGCAGCTGATCTCAGGGAAGCGGAGGGGGAAGTAATTAGGAGAGCTGACGGCAGGACGAAGAGAGTTGGATTGGACCTCAAGTGGAACGAGTGGAAGAAGAGTTGGTTAAGATGGATTTAACATACCAGACTTGTTCGAGTCGTACTCCGTTATATACTTGTTCGAAGTATTTGAGATGTTTTTCATATGACGTATTGAGGAATTGTGTATTTTCGATATGTTTGATGAAGAATTCTTGTACATCTGGGTTATGTATATGTGTGAATTCGAATGAGATATCATTGCAGTATGTATTTTTGAAATTATTAATGACATCTTTAATGGTGCCACCATTGCCTAGATGACCGAT
The DNA here is from genome assembly GCA_020283715.1 of Cytauxzoon felis. Taxonomy (NCBI): domain Eukaryota; phylum Apicomplexa; class Aconoidasida; order Piroplasmida; family Theileriidae; genus Cytauxzoon; species Cytauxzoon felis. The sequence goes on from JAIQCW010000017.1 coordinate 11,353, forward strand.
AACATTTAATTTGGGTAATTGTAGATTGAGATCATCATTATTAATCCCAAATGATTCATGTGATAGCTATTATATTAATGAATTGAATTATAATATATATATACCATTTGTTCATATTTGTCAGCGTTGCTTTTATAGAATGGGAATTCTTTAGGTAATTTTAATGGATCAATTGTAGCAATACAATGTCCATATTTCCGATATGCATTAGCAAGTTCAATTAATTTAAGGATATTAACATCACAAGTGCCTATATATAATATATAATGATAATTAAAAATAATATATACCATTAGATATACATGATATAATAGCTGATGTATTATCACTAGTAAAATTCTATAATTATTTAATAAATTTATATAAAAAAATAATTTACCGTAGATTTTATATGTTGATTACGTATAAATTTATTATTATAATTTATACTACATAAATGTCTAATATCTAATTTCAATAAATTTTTATAATCTCTATTCTTATATATATCTACATATAAATTTAATCTATTTATATTAACTATTCTATCAATCTTCATATTTTAATTCCATAATACTATATTTAACTTCATCTACTCAACAAGATATTATCGTGCCTATCATCATAATACCAAATTCAACTACATTAACATATATACATAAAATTTCTACATTACTACATTAATTTTATTTTATTTCAAATACTTGCATCGCTTAAAAAAAGCAAATTATAACATAGCCCAAAAGAGCAGACTTAATCATACTCCACTCCACTCGCATCCACCTGAGGTCCAATCCACCGAAGGTTATTCAACCTCGCATTATCCTGCCGTCAGCTCTCCACTTGAGGTCCAATAACTGCCTTCACCTCTTCCACTCGCCGTGGAGGCCTCTTCTATTTACTTCCCCTTCCAGCTCCCATAGATCGCTTCCAGGTTCCACTCGAGGTTATAAACCTAATCTCGACGAGATACATCTAAAGTGACGAAGTTCATGTTTGTTGGGATATCTCTGTGAATACAATACAGAATCTAATGGAATTCAGTAAACTCGATACAATCATCAAAGTCCTTTTCAATGAAGTATTGAGATTAGAAATACATTCAATATTCATTGAGATAATCTAACGAGTTTGTTGGGAAATGAAGAAATTCCTTCAAATTTTCGAGGTGAAAAGAAGTAGTGGAATGAAGGTAGTATTGTAACCTCGAGTGGAACCCGTAGCTGATCTCAGGGAAGCGGAGGGGGAGGTAATTGGAAGAGCTGTCTGCAAGACGACCTCAGGTGGAACAGTGGATGTATAACCTTCGGTGCAGTAGAGGATAATAATTCTCGTCTGGTTGTGGTACATGATAAGAATCATTCTAGTGGTTACGATTATCATTTCCTTTTACAGCATGTGGTGTTTGTATTTTCATCATCGTCATCATCGTCATCAATGGTGATATTTTTAAATGGATCATGTATATAATTCCATCCACAATTTGATTCATCGATATCCCATAATTCTCCATATTTATACATTTCCTTGACGAGTATGAAAGCGATTAGTATGATTTTATAATCGAGTATGAAGATGATGGTAACAAATGTGGTTAATGCGATTCGTATAATTTGTAATACATTATAATCAACTTGATTATCCATATTATTAATCCATAGATAACCACATATTATACCCTATATATAATATTTGAAGGGAAAAAGTTATATAAATTTACTTGACAAATAGATGAGAAATATTGAAATATAGTAGCCATTGTAATAAATATAAAGTTACCATATATAATTGCTAATAAGAATATAATAAAACTACTAGCACCAGTTATAGTTGATGTATAACTTAATATAATAATATTTTCATTAATTTTTTTAGTATTCATAATAACAAATATTAATGTATTTAATGCTACCGATGTTATATATAATGAACTACATAATGGTATACCAACTAATTTTAATACATCTGATGCTTTAGCTTCTTGTCTATGCCATGGAATCCTAAAGAAATTTTATAAATAATCTTAACATTTTATAAAAACAAATCTACATTTTATTTATAATTTTAAATAAATTAATAACATTTTATTATTAAATAATACATGTTTCTTTTTTTTTAAAATTAAAGTAGTATATCTTATGTTAAAGATACTCTACTATTACAGATTACTACTAATTTATATACATCTTATATATAATATTCTTACAATTTATACAATATAAATAATAATATTCAACATATAATTAATTTATAATTATAAATAAAAATCAATTTAAATTCATAATAGATCTTAAAAATGAAATTCAGCTATAGTGGAAGGTCATAATCATACATGCGTCTAAATAACTATTTAAATTATAAAAAAAATATTCAAATTATATAATGTATTAATTATGAATATTTTAAATTATATATAAATATATAAAAAATTTTTTTTTCGAAATATTATAAAAAATTTATTACTCTCTTCATCTTCTATCCACTATATTCACATGATAACTAACAAGAATATGATTACTAATCATTATTTATATATTAATATATAATCCCAATATGTAAATGTAATTTAATTTTAAATCTAATGGAGACTCGTCATTTGACATTACAAATAGATGATGAAGGTGTACCAAAGACTATAAGAACACAACCTATATTAAATCCAGAGAAATTAAGATTACGTAATACATATGGTATAAAAATACTTGAATGTTTAAAACGTGGAGCACGTGAATTACATTCTATAGATTCTACAATAAAATTTAGTATAAAGAAATTAGAATCTATATCTAATAAGATATGTGATTTATGTTATGATAAATTTCGTCATTCTAGACGTACATTTAAACAAAAAATATTTGATATTTATACTAATTTAAAGAGATCAAATAATCATGATTTAAGGCGTAAAATATTAACTAGATCAATGTCTATAACAGAATTGATCAATTCTGATACATTAAAATTAGCACCAGATCAAGTACAAAAGGAAAGATTACAAGAATTAGAAAAACATTATTTAAGGAATGTCATTTTATATACACAACAAAATACAACGGATTCATTAGGTGTTAATACAGATGTTGAAGATGTAGAGACTAAAGTAGAAGTTGAAGAAGTTGATACAGATGGTAGTAGTTTTAATGGTGATTTATCTGATGAAGAAAATGAAGGTGTAACTGAAGGTAGTGATGATGATGATTATGATGATTATGATGATGAGGATGATGAGGATGATGATGATGATTCATCATCTAAATCAAAACCTATAAAGGATAATGATTTAAAGTCTACAGAAGATTCAATCTATAATATACATAACCTCAATAGATCATCACTACTAGAAGGGACGAAAATTACAAAACCAACCAGAAGAAAACAAGAGGAACCAAAGAATCAAATAAATAAAAGAGATACTACAACTGAGGTTACAAACACATCTGTTCCACCTGAGGTCCAATCCACGTCTGTTCCTCTTGCAGAGAGCTCTTCTATTTACATATCTCTAAAGAGTAAAGCCACTCCCGGAGATCGTGGCGGTGAAGATAAGGATAGGACCTCAAGTGGAGTACCCGCAGCTGATCTCAGGGAAGCGGAGGGGGAGGTAAATAAAGAGGCCGCCACGGCGAGTGGAATGAAGTCTAGTACTGGACCTCAGGTGGAACCCGCAGCTGATCTCAGGGAAGCGAAGGGACAACTAAATAAGAAGGCCACCACGGCGAGTGGAGCAGAGGTGGATTTAACCTCAGGTGGAACGGCGAGTAGTACTGGACCTCAAGTTGAACTGCAAAACAAGGGAAATACATCTGAATCATTCATGGTTGCTGAGTTATTACGACAATTCAAGTCATCTAATAGTGATATTGGATCTAGTGCATCATCATCTAATGAAACTACAAGTAATAAAGATGGGGCTGTTATGAATCCTCATTTATCATTTCTATCACGCTTGAGTACTATAAGTAATCAAAAACGATTAAGACCTGATGATTCTGAGGAAATTGAACGTGTAAAATTACCTAAACCACCAAATATCGATAAATATAAATTAGATCTCATTTATTATAAAATTGAAAGACGAGTCAATAAATTACCCATCACTATCGCCAAACCATTCAATACCGCACTCCAATACGGAATCAAAAGAATCAAAACACTCATGCAAAGGTATGTTATACATATGAAGCATTGCACCTGAGGTCAACTCGAGGACAATCCTACTCTTCTTCCACTCCAACCCTTCCTTCGTCTTGCAGACAGCTCTCCACTTGAGGTCCATCCTGCCGTCAGCTCTTCTAATTACCTATCTCTAAAGAGTAGAGCCACTCCCGGAGATCGTGGCAAAGAATCCGAGACGATCTATGGGAGTCGAGGTGAGGTAAATAATGAAGCCTCCACGGCGAGTGGAATGAAGAATAGTACTGGACCTCAGTTGGAACCCGCAGCTGATCTCAGGGAAGCGGAGGGGGAAGTAATTAGAAGAGCTACCACGGCTAGTGGAAAACAGGGTTGTAACCTCATCTGGAGAGCTGACGGCAGGATAAAGTGAGTTGGATTGGACCTCAGGTGGAGAGTTTGTCTGTCATTTATACTAATGTTTTGTAATGAATCAAGGTCTCTCTATTGTTGCCCTATATTTCACCCCATTTTTATGGTGCTGATTTACCATAAATGATTAATTTTATGGATATAATGAAAAATGGATAATGTATTGATTAAGATTGATAATTTTTGTTATATTAATGTTTATAGGTCTTCAATATTGACGAAGAGTGTTAAATAAAATTTAATTTTCGGATCTGTAAAATTATGTCTCACTAATAAATTGCGGGTCTCGTTATGATAAATCATTAAAAAATATATAAAATATACACTTTAAATTGAATTTTAATATTTATAATTGTAATATAAATAATTAATCTATTATAATTTATATATAAATAATGTATATTAATTTTCTTTATATTATAACTTTTCTATTACAAGTATATAAAATTGCGGGGATTAATAATAAATATGACTATTATTACTACTAATAATAATAATGATAATAATAAATTATATAATTTAAATGATAATTATAATTCATATAATAATAGTAATGAATCAATTATTAGTGATACATGTACAAGTTCTGTAAATAGTATTATCATAAATGATACAGTAGATGATAATTTAAAGAATGAAATTTATCAAATGGAATCTCAATTAAATACAATTAATAATGAATTTACAAATAATCAATTAGAATTAAGTATTGTTGATGTATTGAAATCCAATCTTAAATCTCAATATATAAATAAACACTACATCGCCGATAGTACCGGCGGTACCAACGATTTCAATCAATCAATAGACGACAAAAATATATCCAACTCTCGATCAATTATCAACTCTAAATCAAATATTAACACCACTAAAGGTAATCATGCAGATAGCTCTCCACCTGATGTTACATCCTCTGTTCCACTCGCTTCTACCGTTGGTCTTGCAGACAGCTCTTCTAATTACCTCCCCGTAAACGGTAAAGCCACTCCCGGAGATCGTGGCGAAGAATCCGAGACGATCTATGGGAGTCGAGGGGAGCTAAATAGAGAAGCTGACGGCAGGAAAGACCTCAAGTGGAGGGCCACCACGGCGAGTGGGAAAGAAGGTGAAGGTAGAGTTAAGGATGTAACATCAGGTGGAGGCGACTGTCAAGAAAGGTCATCGTGTGTAGGATTTGATAGATGTGTAAAATCGGGTAAAAATTCAAGTGGAGATAAATATATTAAATATTTGAAAGATGGTAAGATGAATTCATATGGTTACATAAAATTGAATTTGGAGATAGAATATAGCATATAGAAATATAAAATATAAAGTTTATTTAGATTTAAAATTCCAATTATTAGGAAGTGTATTATTATTTAGTATTGCATTTAATTCTTTAGCTTTATTAATATTATAAATTTTAATGAATTCGATAGGTAATTTATTAATGAATTGATTAATAATATAACCAGTACATTGTAATGATTTATGATATATTAATGATTCATATCCATTATATAATCTAGCATTATTACATAATTTTTCTAGATATGATTTAAATTTAAATAAACTATCAATAGAATTTGTATTAGTTAATATTAATATATCATTTAAACATATTGGTGATTTAATACGATCATAATAATCATTTAAATAATTATGATCAGGTAAATAAATGAATTCTGGATATTTACCAGAATTTATTATAGATGTTAATATATCTTTAATAATATTATTTATACATTTTAAACGAAGATTTTTTATATTATCATTTGGTATTTCACATAAATATTTTATAAAATATCCAATATTATTTACATTTTCTTGTGGATAATCTAATGATAAACCTGTTATTATATGTTTACCTCTACTATCTTTATATTCATCTAAACACATATCTAATCTATCTATACATTGATCTGTTGGTATACTATTCCATATATCATAATCATAACATATATTATTCCATACATCATCTTCTATACTTAATATTCTCTTATCTTCTTCTATAATTCATATATATATATTATATATTATTTAATTTTAATTTACCCGTCATATTATATTTCTTCGAATCCACCAATGCCTTATATAAAAATGGAGGTAATACACGCTCATGTATCAAACCAAATGGATTCATCATAAAATTCCTAAATGATACCATATAAAACTCCCTCACTTCTTCATCATTCTGAATCAATATCTCATCCAATTGAGACATCGTTCTTATACCATAATTGTCATTACATCCACCACGACGTAATATCTCCTTCACCCTATATATATTATATATCGAGTTAAACATCAACTAAGGTAGTCTTGCAGCTCCACTTGAGGTCCATCTTTTCCACTCGCCGTGGTGGCTCTTCTATTTACTTCCCCTTCCAGCTCCCGTAGATCGCTTCCAGGTTCCACTTCCACTTGAGGTTATAAATCTAATCTCGTCGAGATAAGGATAAAGTGAAGGAATCTATGTTTATGAGGATATCTCAATGTGTATAAATTAGAATCAAGTGAGGATGATAAAACTAAATAGAATCATCAAGATCCTCTCTAATGAAGTATTGACATCTAGAATTCATTCAATGGTCATTGAGATATCGTCATGAGTTTCCCCAGAAATTAAGAATTTCCTTCAAATTTTCGAGGTTAAAATGAAGTATAGTGAAATTTAGGAATATGACCTCAAGTGGAACCCGTAGCTGATCTACGGGAAGCGGAGGGACAACTAAATAGAAGAGCTGACGGCAGGACGACCTACGGTGGAACGCCTAGTGGAAAGAAAGGTGTATTGTACTTCGGGTGGAAAGTCATGTTTCCTTTATATATCAACATACTGTTCATTTTTGGTATCATCTTGATAGTTGCTAACACCATAGTATTCACCGGTTTTGATTGCGAGTGCGTCTTGATTGAGTTTGATACCAGCGGATTTGAGTATTGTTTCTTCAACGGTATTGGGAGTAACGAATCGTAATGAGAGTACTTGTCGAGTTTGTCCGATTCTATGTACCCTTGATTCAGCCTGAATATCATTTTGTGGATTCCAATCGCTATCATATATGATAACAGTATCAGCAGTTTGTAGATTTATACCTAAAGCACCAGCTTTAGTAGATAGGAGGAAACAAAAATATTCACTTTTATCAGCATTAAATAAATTTAATCGTTCTAATCTTTTATCACTGGGTGTAGATCCATCTAATCTTAAATATTTATAATTCCTTAAATTCATATATGATTCTAAAATATCCAACAATGAAGTCATCTGACTAAATATTAATGCACGATGTCCAACAGCATATAGACGTGATAAAATAACATCTAACATAGCAAATTTACCACAGCTTGTAACTAATGTTTCATCACCTAATATAAAAATGATGGGGATAATAATGTACTAATTAACAACTTACATGGATAATTACCATTACAATATAAATATGGATGATTACAAACTCTCCTTAATTGTACCATCTTATTCTGTGTACTATTTCTATTGTTCAAAAATTCATATAAACGTGTCTGTATACCAGACATCGGACAACATATCACATATTGCATATTCGCCGGAACCTCATCAGCTACCTCACGCTTCTCACGACGTAATATAAATGGACGAAGAATCTATTGAAATCATATTAATCAAACGAACATCTCCACTCGAGGTCCAATCCACTCCACCTGAGGTCGTCTTGCAGACAGCCTTCTCTATTTACTTCCCCCTCAAACTCCCGTAGATCGTTTTCGGGTTTTCCACTTGAGGTTAGATCACTAACAAGATTTCGTTCTTCCGGGTATAATTCCTGTTCTTAGGGGTTGAACATCGCCACGATCTCCGGGAGTGGCTATACTCTTTAGAGATGAATAATTGGAAGAGGCCTCCACGGAGAGTGGAAAGACCTCAAGTGGAGAGCTGACGGCAGGACAACCTCAGGTGGGGATTCACTATATATATTTGTATATAAACAAACTTTATGTATGCGATCGATGATGAGTAATTGTTCTTCTTCTGTGAATCCCATATGTTGATTATCATCGTGTGTTTTAACTATATTTCCTAATGGTACATTGAACCTGATTATATACATATGTTAAATGATATAATTATAAATTACCATTCATCAAAGCTTTTAGAACTAGAGAAAAGTTCAGGCATAAGAAAATTTAATAAACCCCATAATTCATGTAAATCATTTTGTAGTGGTGTACCAGTTAATGCTAATCTTCTATTAACAACAAATCCTTGATTAAGTACTTTAACAAGTTTACTATTTGGATTTTTTAGACGATGTGCTTCATCAATAATTAAATATTCCCAATTAATTTTCCTTAAATATCCTTTATCTCTTAATACAAATGAATCAGTAGTTAATAATACATCAAATGTAGGTTTATTAGATGTACCATCATACCATCTCGACATTAATGTCTTACGCCATTCCCTATAATCATATATTATAATAATATAACAAACATACTTTGAACCCTCATATAAACATATTCTACATGATGGATACCATTTATTAAACTCACATAACCAATTACCATGTAACGTTGATAATGGAGCCAATACCATATGTGATCCACTTATACCCTATAGATGTCATTATATACACGAAAACAAATCTAATAAATACTCCACCCGAGGTCCATCCTGCCGTCAGCTCTTCTATTTACCTATCTCTAAAGAGTAGAGCCACTCCCGGAGATCGTGGCATATGTAGGGTTTTAGGGATCTTATGGGGGTAAAAAACACTATAAAAATAAACCACCCCATGAATTAGATAATAAACCCCATGGTGCTCCCCATATTTCTTCAAATGGAACAGAAGATGTAACCTCAAGTGGAAAACCCGTAGCTGATCTCAGGGAAGCGGAGGGAGAAGTAAATAGAGAGGCCACCACGGCGAGTGGAAAGGACCTCGAGTGGAGAAGAGCTCTCTGCAAGACGAAGAGAGGTGGATTGGACCTCAAGTGGAGATATTCATTTGATATATACTAACTTTGATATCTTTGAGATATGCTAAAAAGACGATAGTTTGTATAGTTTTTCCTAATCCCATTTCATCAGCTAATATACCATTGAGTTTATTATTATATAATGAGACTAGCCAGCTTAGTCCTGCGATTTGATATTTTCTTAATGTACCATTAGGTATTGATGGTAATTTTTGATTAACATCTTCTTTAATAAGACTTGTTAGATTATAATATCTTTCTTTAGCTTCATTTAATGATGATGATTTATTATTAGATTTTGGAAATAATCTTATATTTATAGTATGATTATCTTTTCTATTAATTATAAGATTACTCATATGATTCATATAATCTTCAGTTTGTTTAATAATTTGTAAAAATTTTGATTGTTTAGTCTCATTTAATAATTTAATATATTCCTCTTCATTATTTGATCTTAATGCATCTAATCTTAATCTCTGTTGTACTAATTCATTATATTCATTCTTTTTATTTATATGCTCCAATGATTTCATCGCTGTTATACATAACTTCCTCATCGTCTTATTATATTCCCTACTATTACTCAACATCGTCTTACCATGATCTAATATATCACGACGCAAACTAACATAATAACTACGTGTATTACCTATAACAATTTTATCATATCTATAGACAAACGAAATGCTGTCTACTCAACCTGAGGTTACAACCTTATCTTCGTCTTGCAGACGGCCTTCTCTATTTACTTCCCCCTCCGCTTCCCTGAGATCAGCTGCGGGTTCCACTCGAGGTTATAATCTGATCTCGGCGAGATACGTCTAAAGTGAAGGAATTCATGTTTGGAGGCATATCTCAATGAATATAACTGAGAATCTAATGGAATTCAGTAAACTAGATACAATCATCAAAGCCCTTTTCAATGAAGTATTGACATTAGAATTCTATCCACTAATCATTCCACAATCTTCATGAGTTTCCCCAGAAATTAAGGATTTCCTTCAAAATTTTGAGGTAAAAATGAAGAAGTGGATTTAGTAGAAATTAGACCTCAAGTGGTACCTGGAAGCGATCTACGGGAGCTGGAAGGGGAGATAAATAGAAGAGCTGACGGCAGGACGAAGGAACGTCGAGTGGGATAGACAGGTAGAGTGGGTATCATAGTAGTAGTAGATTCTTTGGTTATGTATAACATACCTTTACTATTTTTTTTAATACTTGGTTGTAGGTGTGATGTGAGTAGTAGTATGGATTTGATATTTTTTTGTAGTATGAGTAGATTGATATGTGTTTCGAGTGTGATGATGGCATCGAGTAATAGATCGAGTTTGAGATTATTATTATATTGAAAGTGTGTGATGAATTGGTACATACCGACATTTTTAACGAGTGTATAGAATTTTTTGAGATTATCTTCAGTATTGATTTTGATAAGATATTGAAGCATATTTCGTACATTAGCTACGATATTGAGATAATATGTTAATTTATTGAATTCAAGATTATCTTTATAATCTAACCAGAAATTACCTACACCCCAGTATTCATTCATACGATGAATAGCATCAGATATACTTAATGCTTCATTAATAATATCATTATCTATATTAATTGATTGATTAGATATATTATTTGATTGTTGATTATTAGTTGATGTTGTAGATGTAGGATAATTTGGTGATTTACAATTATTATTATTAATAATATCATTTGATATAGATATATCATCATCATTAATACCACATAATCTTAATAATTCATTTGGTATACTTAAACCTTTAGATACATAATTTGTATATGCATCAATTTGATTTAATAATTGTTCATATTGTCTAATATTAAATGGATTATTATTATTATCATTACATAATGTATTATATTCAATTATATTATCTGATCTTCTAGAACGTATACTATTCAATGCTAATATCAATTGTCTATATCTAACATCATTATAATCAACACCTGATGAACTTAAATTCCTTAAACCACATACCACATCTATATATTCTAAATTATTTATATCCATACGTACATTTATACACCTATTACATTACATTAATAAATATATTAATCATCTACACATTGGGCATACCACATAGTAGAAGGATAACCACAGTTAAAAAATATATACATCTACACTAAATGCAATCATACATTATACATAAATTCTATACCATACATATTCATATTATTAATAGATCTATATCAGAAATTTTATCCATATGGTCAAATTTATACTTGATGATACAACATCTTCCCCTCTTCCACACGAAGTCCAATCTACTACACCTCTTCCATTCGCCATACCACCTTTCTTCGTCTTGCAGACAGCTTCTCTATTTACTTCCCCCTCAAACTCCCGTAGATCGTTTTCGGGTAATCCACTTCCACTCGAGGTTACATCCTTACTACCTTCATCATCGCCACGATCTCTGGGAGTGGCTCTACTCTTTAGAGATATGTAATTAGAAGAGGCCTCCACGGCGAGTGGAAAGACCTCAGGTGGAAATCTATCTGCAAGAGGATGAGACCTCATTTGGCATTCGTCTAATAAAGTTTGTTATATATTATATAAAAGAGTGACAAAATATTAGGTTATAATTCCGGCATTATAGGAATATCAAACATGGTTACATTTGATGCTTTACCGCCATATTTTTTTTCTAATTGTGAAGCGTCAATAATTTCTAAAAGTTTTTACTATTTTTACCAGAACTAATTATAATTTTTCTTGTGTAGTTTGTGGTATTACAGGTTTTACCAAATTCCATATACATGATATTACATATGGCGCATTTATTATATACATTTGTGACAAACGTGAACGATAATTCATCGACAATGCTCTCGCAATCTGCTTTAATAAACCAACTTGTATTGTAAATATATTAGTACCATCCAAATCTAATATCACCTTCCATTGCTCTACCTTACCCGGTACCATTAATTTAGATAAACATAACTCCAATAAAAAATATACCGTCCTCATTACCAAATCATGCTTCTCACTATCCATCTGAGATGCACGCATCACTATGATCGGCCTCATATTCTTATCACGACCATGCACATATACAAAACCCCTACTCTATAAAATATATATAACAACTGCAATAATATATAAACAATACACTCGATGTCCAATCCAACTCTCTTCGTCCTGCCGTCAGCTCCTCTATTTACTTCCCCTTCCAGCTCCCATAGATCGCTTTCGGGTTCCACCCAGGTTATAAACCTTATCTCGACGAGATACGACTAAAGTGACGAAATCTATGCTTGTCCGGATGTCTTAATGAATATAAATTGGAATGAAGTGAGGTTTATTAAACTCAATACAATCATCAAGTTCCTTTTGAATGAGATATTGACATCAGAAATACATTCAATATTCATTGAGATATTTTCATTAGTTTCCCTAGAAATTAGGATTTTCCTTCAAATTTTGGAGGTAAAAATGAAGTAGTGAAATTAGTAATAATTGACCTCAAGTGGAACCTGGAAGCGATCTACGGGAGCTGGAAGGGGAAGTAAGTAGAGAAGCTGACGGCAGGAAAGACCTCAGATGTAGAAGATGAGGATTGGACCTCAAGTGGAGGGGTAGATAATAATATTATATTTGTTTTGTTTGTGATTAAACATACGATTTCTGTTTCGACTTCGTTTCGTTTGATGGGAAGGGTTGCTTTTCTCCATTTGAGGTGGTTGTACATATCATTGAGTACATCTGGGTAAGAGTAACTGTTACCGATGAGGTATCGTAATAGATAGCTATCGCTTCCGAAAACGGTACCATTGAATCGTCTATGAAAAGATTCTATTGCGAGATCCGATTCTAATTGTGGTCCATCTAATTTTTGAGTGGCGAATATTTTAAAGGCTTTGATATGTTCTTTTTCGAAATCAGTGAATTCGAAGCCATTGAATATATATCTTACTTTAATTCCATTTTTAAGTGTCTGAATATAGAGTATAGATGAAAATAAGTTATTTATAGATAATAGGGTAAATTATATGGAATTTAATGAATTTTTTTATATATTTCAAAGATATCCATAAAGATCATATGTTTAAATCATTATTATTCATATAATAAATCAACTTACAGTCCATATTAAATCTCCATGCGGTTGATATTCAAATACATAATCAGGTATTACAATGGAATCCAAAATAGGATCATTATAATCATGAGTTAGGCTATCACTAGACCCTTCAGTTTTAACTTGTACCATTATATTAAAATTTTACATCCATTTATTTATACTATCAAACATCATCTCAATAACTTTATTATTGCACCATATGGATCTCATGTATCATATGGCTAATCAACATAGTAAAGTACATCCAAATTCTTATGAATGTATACACATTAATTACATTTTATATTTATTTTAAAATATTATCATCCTTTAATTCATTTAAGCGCTTTGAATAATTTTATTACGCTCATTTTGGGTCACCTCTACTCCACTATATGGTTTTCCAATCTCCAGTTCCACTAGTACCCCTATGAAATTATTTTTATAATTATATATTATGGACTTTATGACTATAGCTTGATAGGTAGTGTTTTAAATGCCATCATTTACGGAGATGTTCCATACATCGCCAATGACTAATTTATAAAATTTATACAAATCTATTATAAAGTAGTATTTAATGTTTAATTGCATTATAATCATATGCTTATGGTAACTTCAGGGGTTATGTTGCGTATTATGACCAGGATATACTTGTATCATTATACACCCAGATGGTGTATAGTATCCATGCACAGAATCTACAGTAGAATTGTTTTTAAATTCCAATCTCTATTAGTAACAGATACAAAAAAAACAACTTAAAATCGCTGGTAATTTAATCAGTTTGTAATCTTCCATGTCTATTCATGTAAACGTTACATTTAGTCAACAAAACCTCTCTGGGGTTATCAACTATATTCTTGAATCTATAAATACTAAATCACTATTCAAAGAGATGGAATTAAAATATATGATTTAATAAATCGACGTTGCATTTGCGGTTTCGTAGTGTAGTGGCTATCACCATGGACTCTGAATCCATTAACCCGGGTTCGAATCCCGGCGAGACCTAAATATTGTGGACGCTGATATTTAATTTCTATACTCTGATATAAATTATTAAAATTATATTATGACAGTTATTTATTGTTCTAGGATTGGTTCCGTTGATATTTCTGGACCTTCTACTGGTGCGTTTGGTAATTGGATTCCTATATTCTATCTTATTGAAGTATAATTTTATATTACCCTGTAGATAAGACGGTACTTTATCTGTAAATTATTAATTATTTTCTAATATATAAGCATACCTCCATCGATTGGTGCATTATCTTCTAATATACTTTCATCAATCATTGAGAATTCAAAATCCAGTGTACTTTCATCGATATCTTCTGGTACCTAAGTGAATATAAGAGTAATGTACATATAAAATGATCGCATACATCATATGATCGTCCTAATACATCAGAAATCTCATCAGCATATTCATTCATATCATAAACTTGATCTTGTAAACGCTATAAAATTATGATCCAACAATATCATTATACAAACCTCCAATTTATTCAAATTAACCTTCCTCATATCCCTCTTTATACCCTTCAACGATGTCTTTAGTGCATTTTGCTGTAAAATATATATACTTGAACTTTGTGTACATAACATCACAAGAGAACGTAGTTACCACTCCACCTGAGGTCCAATCCAACTCATTTAGTCCTGCCGTCAGCTCTTCTAATTACTTCCCCCTCCGCTTCCCTGAGATCAGCTGCGGGTTCTCCACCTGAGGTCCAATGACTATACTTTTGCCACGATCTCTGGGAGTGGCTATACTCTTTAGAGATAGGTAATTGGAAGAGCTGTCTGCAAGACCAACGGTGATTGTAACATCAGGTGGAGCGTTAATTTTGTTCGTTCGAGTTATAATTTATTAATATGTTAAATGTAGACATACGACATCGATGGCGGTATTGATTTGTGAAGCGGTATGTTGTGATTTATCGAGATTGATTTGGGTTGATATTAGTTGTTGTTTTTGTATTTCATATGTTTTTCTTCTTTGTAATATTTCGGTAGCTTTTTGTTTAGCTGTATTGAGTGTACCTTTTGGTGTATTTGGTGTTAATATTTGTTTGATTTTAGCGAGTTCTACATTACAACTATTTATTTTATCATCTATTATAGATATTTTATCATTGATTTTATCTGATTTATGGATGAAATTAAAAAATTTATCGTCATACTTGATGTTTCTTCTAAAGTGGGTTTAGGTTTAGATTTAAAGAATCTATAGAATCAACAAATTAATTAAATTATTAATTCACCTCATTATTAATATTTAATATATAAATTTATAAATTATAATTATAATTAGATTTACAAAAAAATTTTTTTCTTTAAAAATAAACGTGTCCATTAATATTGAGACGCATGATTCTTCGAGTTTATATAATCTCATGTAGTAAATGACAAGGATATATATATTTATATCTAATAGGAATGATAATACTATTAATATAATTACTTTAACATTATATATAACCATCTGAATATCTCCAACGATTCATTATATCCTTATAGCTGTAGTAATTTATAATGGATAATATATATTCATCCCATCAACCATTTTACTCATTACACCTATTTCTACTTACTTGAATGGACGTGGCTTCAAACCATTTTGTATACGACATGAATTCTCTGCCATTTGTATCCATCCTAATAATTTACGACGATTCTCTGCCCTATAAGATAATCATATACCATCTAGTATCTATATCTAAATAATTACAGCGAGTGGGAAAAATGATGAAAAAGGTGTCCAAAGTGGAAAATAATGGGGAAGATATTTAATACGTCAAGTAAAATGAGTATGATGATCAATGGAATTAGTGACTACTCTACATGAGGTCCACTCAAACCTCTCTTCGTCCTGCAGACAGCTCTTTTAATTACCTATCTCTAAAGAGTAAAGCCACTCCCGGAGATCGTGGCGAAGGTAGTGATTGGACCTCAAGTGGAAGTGGAATACCTGGAAGCGATATCCACGGGAGCTGGAAGGGGAAGTAAATAGAGGAGCTGTCTGAAAGACGACCTCGGGTGGTAGTGGAAGAGGGGTTGTATTAGAATGTAGATGATTGGACATCGGGTTGAATGTCTGTGATAAGGAAATATTTGATATTCTCTATATGAATTACAGTTTGAGCATTTGCCTTATCATTAAGTTTGTCCAAGTGATATTGAAGATCACTTTTACCTTGGGCAGTATCAGGATCTCGAGTAAGAGTACTTTCTAAAGACCAATTATTATCATTCTCATTTCCAGGATTATTCTTCGTATAATACACCCATGTACCATCTGCTTTAGCTACACATATGACCAAGGGTCTGCTGCCTCCATAATATACATGAACATATTTGACTTCATCAGTAACACTTATATCACTACCACTAATTTGTAGAGTTCCACTGGCATTTTTAAATTTAGTTGTGCCAGTCATCTTCCTATATTGATCAGTTCCAGTCCCCCTAACCTTATGCATGTAACGCTTAAATCCATTCTTGGGATTATTATTTTCCAAAAAGACTTTAATATGACCGGCACTAATTTGAGAAGCAGTTTTTTCCTCTCCAGTACTGTGGTCATAACCAATTCCCTTCTTGTCAATACGTATTGTAACACCAGAAGCATTACCGGTAGTATCTTCAGTTTCCAGATCATCAGGTCTATCAACAGGTATAGGATAACCTTTATCATTACCACCAAGTTCACCGCTAATTTGACCGAGTTTAGCTACAAGTGTAGTATCAATTGTACCTGGAACTATATCACTATAACCAGCTTCGCCAGAAACATCCTCCCATTTATTTTCATTACTTTCTCTCTTACGTTTATACCATTTATTACTAGGACCTTTACTGCCCGTTTCAGATAAACATATCAACAGAGGCTTCTCATAATTGCCGTCGGTATTTTCATAATAAACAAACAGAAATTGTTTGCCTTGAAAGTCAGTCTCAGTAATTGCTGGTGTAAATGATATGGGCTGATTTCTTATTGAAATGTAATTTATAGTTCCATTAGTAACAGGATGTTTAAAACCTTTATATGTGGCAATAGGACTAGTATCATTTAGTGCTTCAACCTTTATCTTAATACCAGTGAGAGTTGAAGTATATCTAGGGTCCTTCTCTAATTTAATCTCAACCTCATTTTTAATTTTAGTAACAAGAGGTCCAAGATCAGGATCACTACCAGGATCAGTCGCTTCATTTTTCCATGGGCTATTAGTATTAATAGTTGTACTATAAAATATCTTTGCCTCACTAGAAGTTTTAATCTTCAAAGCTCCTTTAGTTTCACCGCTCTTCTTATAAAAATAAACTTCATAGACATTTGGAATAGGATTATCTTCACCTTGCAATGGAGCAGTATTAGTACTGTTATCATACTTTATTCTATTGCTTAATGTAAATGGTCCTCCGGTTGCCAATGTATGGACGTAGAATTCGAAATTACCACCACCAGCAGGAACAGGAACACCTGTCATTTTGGTAACTTTAATTGTATTATTATCATAATATGCAGTTTGACCATCAGTAAGACCAGAAACAATATTGTTATCAATATCCACTTGAATTGTTGTTGTTTCTCCATCTCCACCACCTCCAGTACCACCTTCATCATCCTTCCTCTCCACTACTATTTGTCTAGCCTAGTCACTACGTTCCTTGTTCATCACATTCCTCCTCACTTAGTTCTTCCACAAATGGAATCATGGAAGATCATCCCTATCATCGACTCACCTTGGTGGAAATTGGTTGACGAATTTTTGGAAACATTTCTGGTTACATAAATCGGGCATTGTTTTATAGAAAATTTCTATGCTCTTTTTTTGTAAATCAGTCGGATTATCGTCGAGATAGGCGCCGTACATCCAAATCTAAAAAAAAGTGTGTAGGATCGGTAATATGATGATAATTGATGTTTTTTAATAAATTAAACTTACTAATATCCATTGTGCGCTACATGGATCATCAGCTTGATTTTTATCTACGGAATCCATAACCTCTTGGAATGTGCGAGAGCACCGTTGCTGTGATTCTGTCATTTAATCATTATAAAAGACAGTGAAACAATGATAGAAAATTAAACACATTATAATTAATAATTTATTTCAATACATAATTTAATTAAAAAGACAAGAATTAATACTTTAGGTCTCGCCGGGATTCGAACCCGGGTTAGTGGATTCAAAGTCCACGGTGATAGCCACTACACTACGAAACCCCGCAGACGACCCGAAATTGTACATTCATATAACAATGATAATAATACAAATTATAAATTTCAATAGGGTACTTTATGTCTAAATATGGAGTTGTTATTTGATGATTAAATATCAGGTGTTAATATCATTGGTATCTCTGTATATATTAAATTCTCTATGTAATATTAGATGTCTTTAATCATCATTTAAGTTAATTCAATTCTAAATAATTTTTCAATGGATATTCATCAGTAGACATTATTTTTTAACTCGTCAATCCATCCACAATAATTTAACCCTACCTTCTGCCTACAATGCTCTTTTATACAAAGAGGTTGTGGTCTGTGATAGAATCTGTAACAAGTAGGAAAGTATCTGTAGAGTTTTCTGAAAATGTGTTGAAAGAAGTCATTTTAAAATCATTAGGTGTGTTCATTCATCAATCGTTTATCACTTCCTTTAGGGAAACCAACGAGTAGTGATGAGATTAACTATTACAAGTTGAATTTGAAGACGAAATCATTCGCTCCATGTCTATTTGGGCAATTACGTCCAAAGGTTAAATTAATCGGTACAGCATTAAATGACAAAGAATTACCAAAACCAATTCTACCAGAGGTTTGATGAATGTCTATCACCATTTATATTTCAATCAGATCGCAGTATATGGTCGAACAAATTGTGGCAAATCATGTCTAATCAATGCTATATGCGGGAAATTCGGAATGTCAACCGTAAAAAATCTACCAGGAAGCACAAGGAAATTACACTTCTACAAAGTTAGTCTATTTATAACGTACTATCCATTGCACCTTCTTTCTATTCGCCATTCCACCTGAAGTTACCTCCATCGTAGGTCCTTCCACTAGGCGTGGAGCCTTCTTCTATTTACCTCCCCCTCCGCTTCCCTGAGATCAGCTGCGGGTAGTCCACTTGAGGTTACATCATTACTTCTGCCACGATCTCTGGGAGTGGCTCTACTCTTTAGAGATAGGTAATTAGAAGAGCTTACGGCAGGACGACCTCAGGTGGAACGGCGAGTGGAAGATAAGGTTGTAATTTCGGTATATGAGACTCGTTATACAATATTATGTTTATTAATTTGTTGTATATATAATATTATTACATTAGGTTGGTGTACCGGGTAGTGTCATATTGGTTGATATGCCTGGGTATGGTTATAGTACATGTGATGAGAGTACATCTACTTTATGGAATGAATTTGCTTTATCGTATATTAAATATAGAGAATCATTAAGATTAGTATTAATATTAATTGATTGGTGAGTGGTGTTTTTTACCCCCATATTTTCATTATAACCCCATATTATAGTCGTGTTGGTTTGAAGCGTTCGGATATGGAAGTGATAAATTTTTGTGATCGATATAAAGTACGTTGGTTACCAGTGATAACGAAATGTGATGAGATGAAGCCAGTGATGTTAGCTAAGGCTATACAGAAAATACGTTTTGAGACGTTCCAATTTAAATACATTTTATCCAAAGCCTGCCCCATAAGTTCAACAAAGAATCAAAATTTAGATGAATTAAGAAATATCCTATTACAATTCAAAGGATCACATAAACCACAAAATATCAATACACAAAATACACGAAATAATACAACTAAAGTACAGTCTACTCCACCTGAGGTTACAACCTCTTCTCCACTCGCCTCCACCCGAGGTTGTCCTGCCGTCAGCTCTTCTAATTACCTATCTCTAAAGAGTAGAGCCACTCCCAGAGATCGTGGCAAAGGTAGTGATTGGACCTCGAGTGGACCCGCAGCTGATCTCAGGGAAGCGGAGGGGGAAGTAAATAAGGAAGCTGTCTGCAAGATGACCTCAAGTGGAGAAGCTCCATGCAATGGGAAATATGGATTGACCTCAGGTGGAAAGGAATTGCATTGTACTTCATATGATCAACAGTTTTATGAGAATTCTTTATCATGTGATAATCATATTATGCCTTTAAGTAGAGTATTATTAAATTCTCTATATAATATTTATAAAATGATATTACCTAATCATGAATTAATTATAACTGATCTAAAAGATCATATAAATATCCCCACAGTGACCCCATTAAACCCAACAATTACAACCGAATTGGAAAATTCATTTGAGATTATTTCATCATCTGATGATATTAGTATAAATTTAAATATTGATATAAATGAATTGATTAATAAAGAATCATTGAATGTGGGGGTAGATGTTAAATCTGAAGATTTGATTAATGAGAAAATTTTAAGTTTTCAGGGCAAATTATCATCAGGAATTATTAAAGAATGTACAATACAAAGACCAAAATTAGGTAAAAGTTATAAAAGAGCATTTTCATTATTTAAAAAATCAATACCTAAAAGGACTTTTAAATATAATTCTATTGATCAATCTAAAAATAATTGGGCTAAAATTTATAATAAATGGTCCAAATGGAGTAAAAAATACCCACATTTATCGAGGTAATTTACCCCATTTTATATTAAAAATTTTCATTTATTTATAGTACTATAGAATCACCAAGTAAAAATACAATCGCAAAATCAGCCTTGTAAGTCTAATATAAATTATCAATACAAAAATTTCCAGAGATAAAGAAATTAATAAACACCATATTAAAGTACATAAAATGAGATGTAAACTAAGAGAATCACAACCAGATATCAGTAATATATAAATAAATACAATAATAAATTACTCAATCTCTTATTCATTACTTATACCCAAACTATATGTCGACATCGAAGATCTTACCCCTCCTCTTCCACAGAGGCCCAATCCAACTCTCTTCGTCCTGCCGTCAGCTCTTCTATTTACTTCTCCCTTCGCTTCCCGTAGATCAGCTGCGGGTTCCAACTGAGGTCCAGTCCTACTCTTCTTTCCACTTCCATCTACATCTTCACCTTCATCGCCACGATCTCCGGGAGTGGCTATACTCTTTAGAGATAGTAAATTAGAAGAGGCACCACGGCGAGTGGAAAGACCTCATGTGGAAGTGGAAGAATAGTTTGATTGGACATCAGGTGGAGTAGATAACATCTCAGTATCGAAATTCCTTCAGGTGATATGATTTATATTTAGATATTGATGAGATACCATCCTACTGAGAACATGGTTGCTGCGATAACGGTGTATATACCGAATGTGATTTTTGCGGTGGCTTTGATGGAGTCTAGATAGTATGTGGATGTCGTATCGGATGTTAATATTATAGGCCTTAGTACTATAGAGTATATGATATACAGATAAATTAAAATTAATATCCACTTTGCTATATTACATTTTGTAGATGCGGATAATAACATACTTATTATGACTGAGTATGGAGTACACATTACACAACATACAGTAAAAAAATTTTTTTAATCCATTCATGGAACGATCTGTTAATAGTTATTATCGCAGAATTATATCGCAATTTAATATAAATAATACTAATGAACAAAGTATGTCTATCATGTCATCTATTTGATGGCTATGTCTAGTGTTATCTACACATATCACTAATATTTACATTTAGACTTGACATTATTGAAAGAAATTTATGAAGTCAATCCACAGGTTATAAAAGATGCATATGATTTAATTGTGGATGGAAATTTCGCCAAAAATGTCTATGCTCCAAATGATATCGCGACATCGCACTGTTTTTATAACTTCTTCACAAATACCAAAGATATACTCACGATGCAAGGCTTTTGTACCTGTAATTTTAACTAGAATATTATTTTAATTTCATAAATTTAGGTCAATTTTATAGAGAAAATGTAATCATGAACGATAACGCATTTACAGTACGTCTACTCTTACAGATCAAACACTCAATAATATTTACAGTGCAAACATGAACTCGCTACTGTAATTTTAAACTGTATAAGTAGTGATTGTTATCAGGAAACTATGGAATCTGTTAGAGATCAACGACACCATAATGAATTCGAATTTATCAAGAAAATACAATCACTACTCTATTAATACAAATTATATCACCCAAAGGAACTTCAATACCGAAATATCTACTCCACAGTATGTCCAATCAACGTCTCTTTCCACTTCTACCTGAGGTCGTCCTGCAGACAGCTCTTCCACTTGAGGTCTTTCCACTAGGCGTGGTGCCTTCTTTCAATTACCTATCTCTAAAGAGTAAAGCCACTCCCAGAGATCGTGGCGAATGTAGTTATTGGACCCCAAGTGGACTACCCGTAGCTGATCTCAGGGAAGCGGAGGGGGAGATAAATGGAAGAGGCCACCACGCCTAGTGGAAAGACCTCAAGTGGAAGAGCTGTCTGCAGGACGAAGAAAGTTGGGTGTGGACCTCAGGTGGGGTTGATATTGTCTGGACAAAACTTCAGTTACTTTATTTATGAGTTATTAGTTAATGTTTATATATTATTGAATGAGATTATATTAATGTATAATGATTTCACTATTTTCATCATCTGTCAGATCATCAATGCTGCCATTTTTTAATGTTACATTTACGACTTTATTTAGGAATGGGTGTATCTTTTCATTATGATCGTGATAATGGAGATGATTTCTAGAGTATGTAATGAGTTTACAATAGAAACCAGATTTATCTATTTTGGTGAATCTTCCTGTTTCTGGAATCTTATAGTAACGTTGTTTAAGTTTTAAACCTGCTTTTTCATATACGCCTACTGATAATTTGATGTCCTTTGTACTTATACTTTTAACAGTATAAAATTCACAACATGTACTATCATCACCTTCATCTTCATCTTCTTCTCTATCCCATAATACATGACCATCTTGTGTTACTTTTACAACATCTACACCATCTTTAGGTTTAACAAATGTAAAAAGTAAATCATTCCATATATATATATCCCTAAGCAAATTTTTATCATCTCTTACATCAGGATCCAATCCGATTTGTGTATTATTACAACTGCATTTCAATTGAAATATAAATAACATGTAAATTATAAATTTAATCATGTTTGTATGTAATTTCCATACATAAAGTTCATTATAAACTAAAAAAAATTTTTTGTATTACTACGTATTAATGCTCTGGTTTCTAGATCTCATTATAGACCTTCTCACTACACCTGTAAGTATCTTGTGATAATCTCTCATCTACATGCAATCGTTTTATTATATACAATTTTAATAACACATTCCAATGTTATCTGAAGTTTAGTAATCATATTTCGGTAGATTGTCCATATTTACAATTCCTTTCATACCAGAATATAATATTCAATCATGATTGATCCTTTAATGCATAATCTATAATTATAGTGCATTTATTCCACATTTGGTATATCTATAATAATTTTATTAATAGTGATATTGTTAGATCATTTAGTGTAAATTAAGTAGTTTTATACTGGCAGACTATTATTTGCAGGATATGTTGTCTATTGGTAATTTGTATAACAAGTCCATTTAATTATTATAAAATTAATACTATATTTTAATAATATATATATTAGTTTATGGTGGTAATATATATTAGTCTATATGTATATTCCATACGTTATTAACCCAAGTATTAGAACATATAACATAATTAAATTAAATTTAAATACATTATTAAAATTTTCATATACTAAATTTACACTTGTAAATAGATGGAAATTACATAAAATATCATAATTTATAATAAATCTCACATGAAATAATATTTACTGTCGTAGCATTGACACTAGTATGCATCATCGAAATTGTATCCGAAAAATTAAAATCAGTGATATTATAATAAATAAATCATAAATTAAGTGGAGATTAGTGTGATTTTATATCAATATTGCGATATTTTATCGTAATATACACATTTACAGTATATGGGTATAATTTGTAGGCAATTACCTATACGTCTCTGTAATACAGTACAAATCCTCTACACATTATACATTAAATCTCATATAATTTCTAAAATAAAGACATAGTAAGATGTAAGTGTCTCTAAATATCTACTTACTGCGTAATACATCACGATCCCGGATCTATACGTCTAGGTTTGCGACGATTTGAGATGTAGAAAGTACGGAAAGACATTTTAGATTATATAAACTCACATCTAAATAAATTTATTTAAATATATTATACCCCCAACTACCAAAATGAACACCATTAAGTATTTATTTTTGTTCTCATTAGCAACACTCGCCTCCGCTAACTTAAAAAAGGTCGAAGACCATGGCACATACCCCGAATGGAAAAGAGTAGCCGAAAAGGCCAAAGCTTTAGTAGCATCCAAATATAAGAATCTCGAAGAATCTGCTGAGAAAATGTCCAAAGATGATAGTGCTGCATTAAAAAAAGAGATTGCAAAATTAGACGACCCAAAGAAACATGTAGAAGAGGAGGCAGAAAAGATACTCAAGATGGAGAAGGATGAATATCTTAAGGATGAAAAGCCAGAAACCAAACTTGAGGCCGCTAAGAAGGCATACGGTGCTGCAGAAGAGTTGTACAAGAAGCTTGCCGTATACGAGACCACTCAAAAGGCCGCAGAATTGGAACGTGCTAAATTGGTATCTAAGACTACTGGTGGAAAAGCACTTTTGACCTTCTTGAAGGGAAAAATTGCATCATTTGAAAGAGATGCTTTCGTTTTGGCAGCTTTTATTGCAGCTATAGCCGCACCTGCTGTTGCAGCCACTGCTGGTCCATTGTTCTATTAGACAATTGATAATGAATAGGTGAAAACTAAAGAAAAATATTTCATGAGCATCAATCAACATTTATTTATATTCTGACTCATTATTTTTACACTTAACTAATCCCCACGCCTATGATGGACTCTTAATAGGTTAACTGTACATTACATGTTATTTAAATTTAATAGTGATAGTATATATATTCTGATCTTTAATATTTGTATGTTAATGTAGTTTATATTATTAATGGTACTGTGTTATAGATGGAATTTCATGTATTGGTCGTAGATACGTCCATAGAATCTGTTATATCTAAATCAGCTATACATTATTCTAAAGATGTCTTAAAGACTGTGATTTTCACCACTACAACCAAGACATCTGATCTATTGAATGATTTAATATTTCAAGAATCTGTAGGTCTAGATTCTTTCAAAACACCCTTTGATCATAAGTGTAAATTCGATGATTTACTGAATAAATCATCTAACCTATCAACCATTTTATCCAATTTTAACCTAACTGGCACAGGTATGTTAATTGTTACACATATCAACCCGAGGTCCAATCCAACTCTCTTCCACTCGCCGTTCCACCTGAGGTCCTTTCCTTGTCTTCTACTCGCCTCCACCGTTGGTCCTGCCATCAGCTCTTCTATTTACTTCCCCTTCCAGCTCCCGGAGATCGCTTCCAGGTATTCCACTTGAGGTCATAATCACTGTTTTCCACTACTTCATTTTACCTCCAAAATTTGAAGGAAATTCATCATTTCTGGGGAAACTCATGAAGATATCTCAGTGATTATTGAATTTAATTCACATCTCAATACTTCATTGAAAAGGAATTTGATGATTGTATTGAGTTTAATGAATTTCATTAGATTCTCAGTTATATTCATTGTGATATCTTAACAAAGATGAATTCCATCACTTTAGTCTTATCTCGTCGAGATCAGGAATTAACCTCAAGTGGAACCTGGAAGCGATCTACGGGAGCTGGAAGTGGAAATAAATAGAAAAGCTGTCTGCAAGACGACCTCGGGTGGAGGCGAGTGGAATGAAGAGTTGTATTGTACCTCAATTGGGGTTGTATCTATTAATTGATGATATATTTTCATTTATTTATTACATATAGTGATTGCATCTTTTGTGGAAAGGTTTATGAAGATATTGTCTGTTAAGCCTATACGTCCATTATTATTATATTTTGATTTATTAAATAATTCAAATGTGTATACAATTTTTGGATTGGTTCCTATAATATCATATTGTTATTTGAAATTGAATAAGGGTACAGATGGTTTTAATTATTTAAAGTCATTAGAGTATATATGTTGGACATCAGATTTTTTAAATTCATTAGATTATGTATCTGGATATTTCATTAAATGTTTACTTGAACAATTGGATGAATTATTATCTGATGGTGATTATTTGATTGATAATAAGAGATCATTATTAGATTTAACCGTTTCTTATGTTATATTATAGTAAGTTGATAATATTTTAAATATAATATTTATCTTCAGTAACGTATATAAATTGAACTCTAGGAATTTCAAATTAACCATGTACAAGAACATTTCCAGATTTATCTATAGAATCAGGAACGAATTATCTACATACTTTATACATTCATATGTTCCATCTTCTCTTCATCTTGCAGACTGTTCTTCTCCACCTGAGATCGTCCTGCCGTCAGCTCCTTTATTTAGTTGTCCCTCCGCTTCCCTGAGATCAGCTGCGGGTAGTCCACTTGAGGTCTCCACCGAGGTCCAATCCTCTACACTTCAGCCACGATCTCTGGGAGTGGATCTACCCTTTGGGGATAGAAAATTAGAAGAGGCCACCACGGCGAGTGGAAGAGAGGTGGATTCGACCTCAAGTGGAGGACCTCCATGCAATGGAAAAGATGGACATACGTTGCAGGTATCATCATCTGGAGATCATGAATTAAATTCGACATTTTTTGGAGATGATATAAATGTAACATTAAATTCATATTTGTCTAGTGATAAATCATTTCATTTAACTGCGGCTATAGTGTATGCTAATGGATTACCACATATTGGTCATGCATATGAAGCGGTATCATGTGATGTGATTGCTAGATTTTATAGATTATTTGGTAGAGATGTATTATTTTCAGTAGGAACAGATGAACATGGTCAAAAGGTAATGACTACAGCTATGAAAGAGGGTAAAAGGCCAATTGAAATATGTGATTATTATTCATCATATTTAAAGAATAAATATAAAGAATTATTGATATCAAATAGTATTTTTTTAAGAACTACAGATAAACGTCATCATAAAATAGCAACAGCTATTTGGAATAAAATTTTGTCTAATGGTGATATATATTTGGGTGAATATAATGGTTGGTATAGTATAAGAGAAGAAAGATTTATACCTAATACTGAAGCATTAATAACAGATTATAAAGATCCATGTACTGGTAAACCATATGATAATATGACAGAACCTAGTTATTTTTTTACTATGGAAAAATATAGATCTAAATTAATACAACATATTAATAACAATCCATATTTTATACGTCCAGATAGAACAAGAAATGAAGTTTTATCTAGATTACAAAATCCACTTGAAGATTTATCTATTAGTAGAACATCATTTAAATGGGGTATACCCGTACCAAATGATAATCAACATGTAATGTATGTATGGATGGATGCACTCACCAACTATATCACCGGATCTATACTATATCATCAACATAAACAAAATATAAAAAATACAACAACAATACCATTCTGTACCAATACTAATCCACTCGAGGTCCAATCCAACTCTCCTCATCCTGCCGTCAGCTCTTCCAATTACCTCCCCGTAAACGGTAAAGCCACTCACGGAGATCGTGGCGAAGGTGGAGAGAGTAAAGGTTGGACCTCAAGTGGAATACCCGAGAGCGATCCACGGGAGCTTGAGGGGGAAGTAAAAGGAAGAGCTGTCTGCAAGACAACCTCAGGTGGATTGGCTTCAGGTGTAGAAGATGGAGATGTGTTTATGTTTGATGATTTTGATAGGATTATGTGTGGTGTACGATGGCCACCGGATATACAGGTGATTGGTAAGGATATATCATGGTTTCATTGTGTTATATTACCTTGTATATTGATGTCATTGGGTTTAGAATTACCAAAGACTTTATATTCTCATGGATTTATAAAATCTAGTACTGGTATGAAGATGAGTAAATCATTTGGTAATGTTATATCTATTGATTATTTATTAGATAATTATGGTGTTGAAGCTTTTAGATATTTTGTTATGAGATCTAATTCATTTGGATCTGATATTAATTTTGATTTAATTAATCTTGTTGATTTATTTAATTCTGAATTAGCTGATAATATAGGTAATCTTATACATCGTCTTACTAATTTAACATCAAAATATTGTAATGGTGTTGTCCCCATAATGGAAAATGTGAGGGTAAAAAACCCCATAGATACTGTGGGGATATTGAATACAATAATAAAATCTATGGAATTATATGATATACAAATGGCTATAATAACATGTATAAATGGATTTAAAGAATGTAATTTATATTTAACAAAATGTGCACCATGGTTTTGTAATGATGAAAAAATAAGAAATTGTTATATTAGAGTATTATTAGAAGCTGTATATTTTCTATCACATTTTTTAATACCAATCATACCAAATACATCAATCAAAATATTCAATAAATTCAATACTAAACCTAAAGATCATATACTACAACTATCTACAAATTATAATAATCTCATCGATGGTACGAAAATCGATATCGGTGATATTCTCTTTAACAAACTCACACACGATAATAATTAATAATCTAATATCATACACATTCATATCAAATTATACAATATACACTCTCCACCTGAGGTCCAATCCAACTCTTCATTCCACTAGGCGTTCCACCTTTCTTCGTCTTGCAGACAGCTTCCTCTATTTACCTATCTCTAAAGAGTAAAGCCACTCCCGGAGATCGTGGCAGAGGTGTAGTTATTGGACCTCAAGTGGAACCCGCAGCTGATCTCAGGGAAGCGGAAGGGGAAGTAAATAGAAGAAGCTGTCTGCAGGACGAAGGCAAGGATGGACATCAGGTGAAGACCTCAGTTATAGAGCTATCTATAAGATAAATGTTACTTTATTGGATCTATTCACATTATAATATCTATACGTTATTAAATAATGTGAACAGATGTTATGGGGTATTGTGGGGTTATGTGTGATTATTGGTTTAAAATAAATTAGTTATAATGTAGAATCTAATAATGTAAAGCTAGTATATAATAAATACTTTAACTGAATCTAAATATCTACATGGGACATGAGAATTGGAGCAGGTGGAAACTATTACGTGTGGGGATGATGTTGAGGATTTAATTTGTTTTAATATCAGCGGAAAGAAATTCAAATGATATAATTTTTTAATACAAGTAGAAATAGAAGATGGAGAAAATTTACATATAGAGCATTGAGAAGTGCCTTCGCAACAATTCGCGTCGGCACATATTTGTTCGCATTTGCATTCTGTTTGTGTTGTTCCTTCTGGAGTAGCACAACTACTATTAGTTGGAGTACATCCATTTGTTGGACATGTAGAAGTATCACTGGTTGTCTGACATCCATTAGTACCACTAGTATTATTACACTCCGTAATATTACAACATGTAGCATCTTTACATTCCTTATAATTATCCTGAATTTTAGTCGCATTATTTTTTTAAACAACACAAAATACAGAATATGCATTTATCCGTGCCCTGGCATATACTAACCTTTCCATTGTGACCATTCTTCTTCTCCTCAGTACAAGTAAATATTTCCTTATACATTTTCAAAAC
>JAIQCW010000019.1:0-17615 GCA_020283715.1 Cytauxzoon felis
TCCTTTTTTATTTCAAAATGAAGAATTTCCTTGAATAATTTGGGGATATAATGAAGATAAGATGTATAGTACATGACCTCGAGTGGAGAACCCGAGAACGATCTACGGGAGTTTGAGGGGGAAGTAAATAAAGAAGCCGTCTGCAGGACTTACAGTGGAACGGCGAGTGGAGAAGATATTGATAGTAACCTCATATGGAGAGGTATAGTTAACCTAGGGTTGAAATGAGTGTGAATTGTACCATTGAGAGTTTGGCATAATGAGGAGAGAGGTGTATATACCTTTATCTTTGAGAATATTTAATGGTTTTTAATAATTATTTAAATGTTAAATTTTTATATTTTTTTGTGTGTTTTTATTTTTTAATTTTCCACGATGTTCGTGGAATTTTCTTCGATGATTTTTGGGTTTCATATTTATATCTTATAGACATGTCATCGAATAGAGTGGAAGATGTGATGTTATCAAGGATAAAAAATGATAATGAAAAAATAATGTATAATAATTTTGTAGCCACAAGAGTTAATAATAGATTGACTAGAGATGTAATCGCAGATACAAATGTAAAAAAAACAGGAACACAATCTGCTGGTAGGCCAAAATTAAATAGAAATCATTATTCATGTGCTAATTGTAATGTAAAAACTACTCCACAATGGAGATATGTACATGGTATTGCCGTATGTAATGCGTGCTATATGAGAATACGAAAAGATAAATTACGAACTTCACAATCCAGCAATAGAAATAAAAAAAAAGTACTCTAAAATTAAATTCTGATAATAATAACAACAACAACAATCCAAACTATGCTAGAATCAACTGTCTCCACCAACAAGTTCATTAACAAGATACTCACTTGAATCATACATCATTGTCATGAAATATACCCGAAAGTACCTCAACCAAGGGTTATACAACCACTCCACCTGAAGTCCAATCCACATCTGTTCCACTCGGCGTGGAGCCTTCTCCCATTTACCTATCTCTAAAGAGTATAGCCACTCCCAGAGATCGTGGCGGATGTAGTGAGGATTGAACCTCAAGTGGAATACCTGTAAGCGATCTACGGGAGCTGGAAGGGGAGGTAAATAGAAGAGCTGTCTGCAAGACGACGAAAGTTGGAGAATATAGTGATGTAGCGTCGAATGGAAGATAGATGTAGTAGATCTTTCTTTGATATAAAGTTGTGATTATAATTAGAGTATCAGTTGGAAGTATAGGAATTGATATGAAAAAATAAAAGGATGGTATTAAGATATAAGGATTAATTGTTATATAAAGATTTATTTATAGATGGTTTCATTTAGTATGGTCATGGGGGCAGGTGGAAAATAAAATTTTGTTTTGGTGGTTGATTAGTATTAATATTTTACTTTATAAATGTATTGAATTATATAATTATATATGTATATTTGTTTAATTTGTTGATAATTTAAATGTGTAGTTTAGTTGTAGAAATTATATAACTTGTCACTATGAATGTAGTTTGTATATTAATTTTCTTGTATAATCTATCATTTATGTTTATAAATGCAGATGTAAAGGTGATTAAACCATTGGAATTATTTAAATCATTAGATTTGAATACATTATCACGTTTATTAGCATTTCATAATAGATTTAATGGTGTCTCTCCAACAAATGCTAGACATGCCCTAGTTAATGGATGGGCTTATAAAGAAAATGTAGTATGGCCTCAGAGATTAAGTGTATATGGATATGATATTGCTGTGCAAGGAGCACGTGGTGATGGTAATTGTTTATTTAATTCACTTTATCAAATATTCCGTGATGCTAATTATGATAAATTTAGAATGTTAAGTCTGGTTGATGAAAGTAAATTACCTAAAGCTGTATATATAGCCTTAAGGAATATTTTAAGTACCCAAGGTAATATTGGACCTATGGACTTTAAAAAGATTTCAATAATTGCATTTGTTGGTATGGATCCTGATATACCCGAGTCGAAAAAAGAATTTAATCCCAATGGTGTAATAGAAAGATTGAAAAATATATTAGGCACTGGTGTTTATGATACAGAAGAATCAAGAAAACAATATAGAGATGGTATTAAAATCATAGAAGGATTGAATCCATGGGAATATTATGAACCCCTCATCAAAGGCGGTAATGTCGTTGATGCAGCTGAAGTTTTTTATCGTAAACTCGAAGAATTAAATAAAAAAAGATGGGGTGATTATTATGATATCATGCTACTCGAAGAAATCTTCAATTTCAAAGTCGTTTTATTCAACGATACAGAAAATAGAATCTCATGCGGAATCTTAGATAACTTCAATCCAAAAATCATCATCACACTTTACTACTATGTATGTTTAATAATTGAACTCATCGTTGTTCACTCCACTTGAGGTCCAATCCCTATCTCCTCCTCTTCCACTCGCCGTGGTGGCCTCTTCTATTTACTTCCCCCTCCGCTTCCCTGAGATCAGCTACGGGTTCCACTTGAGGTTACATACTACACATCCTTAGCACCATCTTCCATCATTCCCATGATGGATGATCCATCACTACCTTCATCACTACCTTCATCACTACCTTCAGCCACGATCTCTGGGTGTGGCTATACTCTTTAGAGATAGGTAAATAGAAGAGGCCTCCACGGCGAGTGGGAACGGTGGTTGTAACCTCAAGTGGACTACCCGTAGCTGATCTCAGGGAAGCGGAGGGGGAAGTAAATAGATAAGCTGTCTGCAAGACGAAGAGGGGATGGAGTGGAAGAAGATGATGAAATGGACATCGAGTTGAAACGTGGAGAATGATTTGTTGATAACAATGTTTATGACTTTATTATTTATAGAGTTTGTGTCATTTCGATGTAGCGGGTTTCTTTCAATTAGGTATGACGGAGCCGATAAAGCCAACCTCTTTATATGAATTGAAGAATTTGCCTACATGGATGGCGATTATGATTGCGGATGATTGTATGTTACAGACTATTGGTTGAGTACAATTAATACATGGGGAGTATATGTCACTTTTTAAAATATTTAATAATAATAACTTATGTATGTATTAATTTTGTTATTTGTTTATATAAAAGTCACAATTGCTGTAAAGTATGGTCCAGGTATGGTGATTTAGGGGTATACTCCTTCTATATTGTTCCGATTTATAGGTACATCAGACAATAATAATGCAAATTTATCACAACATGCAGCAAATAATAATCAGATATCTAATTTAAATTCTAAAAATAACTGTTTAAGACATAGATGTGGTAAATTTGAAAAATGGAATGCTATCAGTTCGACATGGTCAAATCTGGTTGGAGAGAATGATTTTATAATATGTCAAAAGGTATATTAATATATATATACATGAGCAATTTTCCAATTTTTATAGGACTATGGAGGTGATGGTAATTGTCTATATTGTTCCATATCTGGATTATTGATGGATGGTGGTTATACTAAAGATGATTTTAAGCATAATGGTGGTAATTTACCCTATGGTATGAATTTATCAATGAATAAAGTACTAAATCAAGGTGAAAATATATTTACATTTGAAGAGTTACGTGTATTAGCATCAATTTATTTCGTTGGTGCTAACCCTTATGATGAAAATGCAGAAAGTTATATTGATATAAATTCACTTGCTGATAAATTAGAAGTATTATCTGGTTTAGTTGGTACAGATGGTTTTTATGATATTACTTGGAATCCAAAAAGTCGTTTAAACCAACTTAATAATGCAGATGATAAGATGAGTGTAATTAAAGGAATATATGACGATATATCAAACTCTATAAATGTTAAAACTTGGGGTAGTTATAATGATATTCAAGCATTATCTGATATGCTATTATTAGATGTCTTTATATTATCTAGTGATTCAGCTACAGCATATCGTGTAACCAATAAAAATAAACTAAAACCAATATGTACAATACTTTTATATTACAAATTTGGAGCACATTTCAATGGAGCTGCTATAATATACAGCAATAATCCAAACGTACTCAATGTCGTAAACGAAGAAGATAATATTCCAGAACAAATCAAATCATACGCTACATTACTAAATTAAATTCTAATACACTCAAAAGAACTCAAAGAAGTTCATAATCAATACGTCAATCATCAAATACCTTATACACAAAGTTATATCCACTCCACCTGAGGTCCAATCCGAGTCTCCTTCCACTCGACGTTCCACCTGAGGTTAGTCCTGCCGTCAGCTCTTCCAATTACCTATCCCTGAAGGGTATATCCACTCCCAGAGATCGTGGCATTACCGTTTACGGGGAGGTAATTGGAAGAGCTGTCTGCAAGACCTCAGGTGGAGGTGAGTGGAACAGAGTTGGATGTAACCTCGAGTGGATACCTCAAGTGGAAGTGGAACCCGCAGCTGATCTCAGGGAAGCGGAGGGGGGAGGTAAACAAAGAAGCTGTCTGCAGGACGACCTCGGGTGGATCGGCGAGTGGAATGAAGGGTACTACAGGACCTCTAGTGGAACCCGTAGCTGATCTCAGGGAAGCGAAGGGGGAAGTAAATAGAAGGAGCTGTCTGCAAGACAAGAAAAGGACCTCAGGTGGAGGAGAGTGGAAGACAAGATGTAGATTAAAGGACTTCAGTTGGAGATGGAAGAGAAGATTATAATAGAAGGTGTTGGATATGTTTTTGATGATGACGCATCACTAATATTTTAAGGGTTATATAAAATGATGAATAGTATATTATTATTCACTGTACAATAATTTATTGACTTCATTTAGTGGTACATCTAATGATTTTTCATTGTTTATTGTATTATTATAATTATCTGTGTATTTATAAATATTGTTAGTTATTATTTAACCTGTGAATGTATAGTTTGAGTCTAGTGGTGATAATTGGCATCTATTATCGATTGATATGAATAATATAGCTGCTGGTATGATAAATATTACAAATGATGGTACAACACATGACCAATGCCTATTGATATTCATTATGATTGATATAGAACAAACTTTGATGGATAATAATATAGTCCGAGATTATTTAATATCCAATCTGGTATAAATGCCCATAATATATATAAGACTATAAGAGAGGTATATATTTATGGTGTATACTTACTGAATAATATATGTGTTGATATTATTATAGCTAATGTTTTAATTTCACGATTCATTTATATTAAATAATAATTATTTTATATAAATAATTATTATATTTAGTTTATTAAATTATTTTCAATAATAGATTGGTATAGTAATTCAATGTATCCATGGTGGTGTTGATATATTAATTGAAATCAAATGTTGTTATTTGAAAAGATATTAACAGACTCGAAAAATGAGTTTTTAAAATGTATAAATGATATAATTTCATCTATAAATGATAGTGATGTTGATAATATAAACTTGTCAAATTTGAATTTGACATTAACATGTAGTAAAGATGTCTATAGTTTATTATATAATTTATTTAAAGATGATTTAAAGAAGATTGGTTTTAAAAGTATAAGAATATTAGATGATATAATAGAAGATAATAATAATAATAATAATATTTATGCTATAAGACCATTATATATAGATACATTTAAATTATGTAATATAATACGTAATAATATTACAAATATAATAAGAATAATAATATTACCAGAAATAAATGATATATATCCAGATATATTAAAAGAATTATTACCTAAAGACTATATAATTAAAATAATAAATAATAATAATAATAATAAATTATTAAAATTAAATACTACATCTATATATTTATATAAATGTTCTATATATATGATACCAGTTAATGGTATATTAAATATGTTTATATCTAATAGTTTTAAAGATTTTTATTTACATGGTGATCCAACATGTGCATGGATATTTGCTAATGCATTAATATATTTACAAAAATATTATCTTAATGGTTTTATACATCAAGTTATAGGTATAGGTACATTATCAAAATATATTTTAGAATTATTAATTAAACATCGTAGAGATTCTGTAGCACAATTAATTATTAATAATACAAATCATTCACAAAATGATCTTAATTTTATACCATTCCAACTCTATAATGATAATATCATCATCAAACCAGGTAGCCTACAACCTAATCAATACTCTGCACCAGATCTATCACAATTATATACAATCAATGATAATACTTCATTAGATGATTCCTTCAATCATCATTATATAACAAATCCACACAATGCCCAATCCAACTCTTCTCCACCTGAGGTTACAACCTCGCATTCTCCTGCAGAGAGCTCTTTTAATTACCTATCTCTAAAGAGTAAAGCCACTCCCGGAGATCGTGGTGAAGGTAGTGATGGATCATCCATCATGGGAATGATGGAAGATGGTGCTAAGAATGTGTTGGATGTAACCTCAGGTAGAATGAAGGGTAGTACTAGACCTCGAGTGGAACCCGTAGCTGATCTCAGGGAAGCGAAGGGGGAAGTAAATAAGAAGGCCATCACGGCGAGTGGAAAGGGAGGTGGAAAGACTTCAGTTGGAGTAGGTACTAGGTCATTTCCATTGGATATTGATTATGGAATGTATATTAATGATGATGCTTTGTCATTGATTGATAGTGGTATTAAATTGGATGATTCTATGGGTGAGGTATTGAATATTAGTGATATTATTGGTGTATGTATAATATTTGATCGTAAGGTTGATTTGATAACACCAATGTGTACTAATTTTACATATGAGGGTATATTAGATAATATAATTGGTATAGATGATAAAAATTGTATGAATATTAGTGTTGATATTTTAAATGGTTGTGTATATAATGAAAATGATCTTATTAGTGGTTATAATAATATTAATGATATAAATGTTGTAAAGACTATAAATTTAAATTCAAATTTATATAATAATATTAAATGGTTGGATTATAATGATGTTGGGAAATATTTACATGATAAAGCATTGTTAATTAAAAGTAGTTCAACTTTTGCACCCAACATCACTGAACGGAATGGAAGTGAAGTTCCGAGTGAAACGAGGAACGTTCCGACGAAGGAGGAACGAAGATCCGAATGGAATGAGGAGGGTCTGAAGAGCGTAGCGATGAAGGATACTCTGAAGAACGAAGTGATGAAGGAAGAATTTTCTACATTAACGAATTTTCCATCCTCGAAGAATTTTCCTTCCTCAAAGAATTTTCCTCCGAAGAATTTTCCTCCGAAGATTTTTCCTCAATCGAAGGAATTTTCTACATTGAAGAATTTTCCTTCGTCGGAGAAATTTCCATCCTCGGAAAATTTTCCTCGTTCTTCACTTCGTTCAGAACTTCCCTCCTCATTTCATTCGGAGATACCTTCCTCACTTCGTTCGGAACATCGTCCAACATTATCGGAGGTTGGTGATTTCATAAAGCGTTTCAAATTACTTCAAGAGGATTATCATATATTAACAATACATATAAATATAATGTCATGGTTGAATAATTATATAAAGAGTCAACGTTATCAATTAATAAAATTACTAGAGGATGATATATTACAAGGGAATTTAAATAATAATAATAACAATAGTAATAATAATATCATCAATATAAAATATTTATTATGGAATAAAAAATTAGATAATCCATTAATAAATTCAATATTAAATTTAATAACATGGAAAATTGATATAATTAATATATATAGATTAATAATATTATCATCACAAATAAATGATGGTATAAATGAATATGATTTTAATCTAATTAAAAAATATATTATACATCAATATGGTTTATATGAAATTTTTAATATACAAAATTATATAAAATCTGGTTTAATTAAAATTAATAATAATATTAATATATTACGTTGGAATAAATTAATTAATAAATTTAATCTATTAGTACATAATGATTATTCTATTAATGATTATTCTAATATATATGGTGGCTATGCACCATTATCATTAAGATGTATACAATTAATAATACTCACCACAATACAATATCGTAAACCACTCATCTCAGAATTTACACTTCTCAATACAAACATCTCATCTATACTACAATATAAACTACAACAGAATCCACTCGAAGTACAATCCAACACTCCACTTGAGGTCCAATCCAACTCTTTTCGTCCTGCAGACAGCTCTTTTAATTACCTATCTCTAAAGAGTAAAACCACTCCCGGAGATCGTGGCAATAAACCCGAAGCTGATCCCAGGGAAGCGGAGGGGGAGGTAAATAGAGAAGCTGTCTGCAGGACGACCTCGGGTGGATCGGCTAGTGGAAAGGAAGGTGGAGTTAGTACTGGACCTCGAGTGGAACCCGCAGCTGATCTACGTGAAGCGAAGGGGGAAGTAAATAAGGAGGCTGACGGCAGGACTGACCTCGAGTGGAGAGGCCACCACGGCGAGTGGAAAGAGACGACCTCAGGTGGAGACAAGGAAAAGTCATCGAGTAGATGTGAATATGATATATATTTATTATCGTATATAGGTGGTATAACATTGGGTGAGGTAGCAGCTGTGAATAGTATAAATTCATTGAATAATAAGAATAAGTATATAATATTAACAACAAATATAATAAATTATAAAAATTTAATATCGTAATTTAATTTTTTTTAATCTTGTAATTGTTGTTTATATTTATTTAATGATACATTCAATCCATCAATAAATTTTTTATATGTCTTATGATTCATTTCTAATAATAAATCATTACTTAATTTATAATAATTAAATTCATTTATTTTAATATCATTCAATTGATTTCTATTATCATTTATATCATTCTCAATCAATTCAATCATCTATTAAATAACACATTAACATTACAAAAAATTTTAATCAAACATACCCTATCTCTAACTAGTTTATTTTCAATATCATTATAATATTCAATCAATTTATCCAATCTCTCACTTGGCTGTAAATCATACCATGGGAATCCCATCATTCATACATGTATCTACAAAATACTATCACATTAAATAATAACCACATTAATATACATACTCATTTATATATTACATATAGAAACTTAAATGAAAAAAGAAGTAGAATGAGTATAATTACTGAAGCATTGTCTACCCGACGGGTCTACACATGACGTTACAACCTTATCTTCCACTAGCCGTGGTGGCCTCCTCTAATTACCTATCTCTAAAGAGTATAGCCACTCCCAGAGATCGTGGCGGAAGACTAGTACTGGACCTCAGGTGGAACCTGGAAGCGATCTACGGGAGCTGGAAGGGGAAGTAAATAGAAGGCCACCACGGCGAGTGGAAAAGGAACGGCAGGACGAAGAGAGTTGGATTGGACTTCGACTAGATAGAAGAGATGTTATGGCATTTTACGAGAGTAAGAAATGTGTATATATTCAGCTTAGGAAATTATGATGCTGCATTTTAAATCTTTTCATTGAATTGGAAGCTGAGTCCACAACCGCAGACGGATTTGATATTTGGGTTATTGAATGTGAATCCTTCTTCGAGTTCTGTGATTTTATGGTCAATATGTGATCCAAGTAGATAAAATGTTGATTTATTTTCAATTACTAGTAGTAAATTCCCATTTTTATCATAAACTTTCTCATCCATTTCATGAATATCTGCGATACCTTTTAATTTCATATTGTATACATAGCCATTACAGCCTTTATGTGTTAGACTTAGATATACTATTCTATCATTTGCTATAAGGGGGGGGGGTGTATATAAACTTGATTGGCGATCAACATACCATTATTGATGATTTCTTTCAATTTCAAATATGCATCATCAGATAAAGTAACAATATTTTTCGATGGTTTTTTAATTAATGTACTGAATGGTCTGGATATATACTTGAATACATTCAATAGCATCGAAGACTAAGGACATGACATATACTAACACAAAATTATAAAATATACAGTCTTTACATTAAAATTACTATTATATATAAATACAAATAATAAATTAAATAGAAATTATATCATTTTAAATCGTATACTTTTATAAATCTCTCCATAATATTAATCTTGGGTCACGTTTACAAAAGGCTCTAGTAGCTAAGGCAAGATTATCATCGTCATTCATGTTTCTACCTTTACAACTGACAATAACATTATTATAGTTATCAAATTCTTTACCATAAATTAATTTTTTTAATCCTTCTACCGTAATATCATCCGATAAATAAATTTTTTGACCATTTTTCCAGCTACTAAACAAAGGTACTGTACCATTCAATTTATCTATAACCCATATCATACTATCAACTAATTTAACTTTAAATTGTGTTAATTTACTTTCATTAACATCTTCATCCTTTAATTCATTGACGTCTGATAAAGTCATATAATCTAATTGACCTCCAGCATTTGGTGCTATATAAAGTCTATACCCCAATTTAGTATCAGCTCTATATCTTATATACCAAATAAGTGATGGGAATACGAGTACCATCACATATTTATTATTACTATGACCATAGTAGAAGGAATTATATAATCTACCGAATCTATAAGTCAAACTACGCCTTATAGAGGCATATAGAGACATTTTCAATTTATACGATATATAAAATTGAATATCAATATATTGTTATTCGGTATTATAGTGAGGTAATATACTATAGACATCCCACTAGAAATTCCTCACATGATCGACATGGCCTAAATTTATGATTCTAACACTAAAAAAATTTCTGTCATTTAAATTAATTTTAGGTGTATAATTATAGTAATGAAATTATCATTGTCTTGTAATTTCAAAATTTTCAACCTCCTTCCACCTATATACACTTTTCATCCCTCACCGACTGCATAGTAGACATGCATCAAGAGAACAATCTGATTATAATAAAATTCATTAAATTATAAATTAAAATCGCAATGTGTAAATAAATTTAAATTGATAAATTAAAATGGAGATATTGATAGAGGTCATAAGAACAGTCTCGGCTACATTAAGTGGTCATGCTAGTACATTAATAAGATATACAGCGAATCATAATAGATTGTATGTGTTGATTATAATTGAAATTTAATTAATTCATTTACACATTTATAGTCTAAGGTCAATTGTAACACGTATTGGTAGATTTAGACATAACACTTCAATAAATTTACTAATCTGGGGGAAATTATGGAGATTACCATTTGTAAAGAGACAATTTAAAAACTCTACAGCCATTATTGATATAATTATCAAGCCTATAAGCGATAATGAAGCCATCAATGTATAGTCTCTATAAGAATTTACACATTTTACACTATAGATTGGATCAAGTCTAGTAGCAGAAATTACACTCCTCACATTAATGCTAAGTACAATGGGTTATAGTCTATATCTAAGGTATGTTGTGTTTCTTTTCGACTTGAGGTCCAGCCTCTATTCCCACTAAGCGTGGCGCTTCTTCCAATTACCTATCCCTGAAGGGTAATGCCACTCCCAGAGATCGTGGCCGAAGTATAGTCATTGAACCTCAAGTGGAACCTGGAAGCGATCTACGGGAGCTGGAAGGGGAAGTAAATAGAGAAGGCCACCACGGCGAGTGGAAAGACCTCTGGTGGAGTACCTTCTACGGTTATATTTAACAAACTTCCTCATTTAAATATAGGCGTTCTAGGTATAAGGAGTTATTGTATAGGCAGAATCAGCAAGAGTTGAAGATAACGGAGCGTATAAAGCACATTGAGAATGAGTTGATAAAATTGACACGTTTTCTGTACGATATTAAATAAAGAAATTTAAAAATTTCTCTTAAACTAATAAAATATAATTTTAAATATTTATACAATCTAACTTGTATATATTTCTTTAGTCTAGTTGTATTCACTACCTCGATGTGTATGGTGAATTATATTGGACCTTCAATGAAAATGTACTTTCAATAATGCAATTTAAAAATATAAAATGGATTTTCATAAGAAATTTATCACAATTAATTAAAAATGAAAAGAAAAATGAAATCTCAAAATTAAATTATAATATACAACAACTTTATAAACTCGACTGCTACTTCAAACTCGAAGACCACTATAATAGACTCTCACGGTATGCTTACACAATTTACTAATTGAAATAATCGTTGTCCACTACAACTGAGGTCCAATCACTACCTTCTACACCTTTCTTTCCACTCGCCGTGGTGGCCTTCTCTATTTAGTTCCCCCTCCGCTTCCCTGAGATCAGCTACGGGTTTTCCACTCGAGGT
Organism: Cytauxzoon felis; assembly: GCA_020283715.1. Taxonomy (NCBI): domain Eukaryota; phylum Apicomplexa; class Aconoidasida; order Piroplasmida; family Theileriidae; genus Cytauxzoon; species Cytauxzoon felis. Next base: position 12,147 of record JAIQCW010000019.1, read on the forward strand.
CTAGTACTACACTTCATTCCACAACTTCATATTTACCTCTGAAATTTGAAGGAAATCCTGAATTTCTGGGGAAACTCATGAAGATTATGGAATGACGATTTTATGAATTATAAATATCAATACTACATTGAAGAGGATTTTGATGATTGTATTGAGTTTACTGAAGATCACTTCATTCCAATTTATATTCATTGAGATATCTTCGTTTATATGAACTTCATCACTTTATCCTTATCTCGTCGAAATAAGGTTTTATACCCGAGAACGATCTCTGGGAGTTTGAGGGGGAAGTAAATAGAAGAGGCTGACGGCAGGACGAAGGAAAGGTGGATTGGACCTCAGGTGGAATTATTCGCTTCATATACATACATATATATATATATAGGAGTAGTAAGATACCGTATTATGCATTGGGTTTATTTATATCGATACCATCGACATTTATATTATTGACACCTGCATCACATGTATATGTGAATTTATTATCGCATCAATTAAAATTATCTTATGTTACACTTGTATGGTTATCATCAACGAATTTGGGTTTTATTAAATAATTTTGGAAGGGGTACTATATTGGGTAGATTAACGTAAGTTTTAATTAGTGTAGGCTTTTAAAGAAAATAAATTTAATTATAGGGGTGTCATACCATTATTAACTACTCTAATTGGTATATCAAATTTATTATATACTAGTGATTATTCATTAATAAATGGTATTTTATATTTAATACCTAGTTATATAATTATGATTTTATATAATTATCATTTATATATCAAAAAATTATTACCAAAATCTATACTCTTACCATCAACTTATCTTGCCATATTCAATATCATAACACTAATCACAACACTCTTATACACTATCAATATCAAAGATGAACTCAAATCCACAAAATATGAAGAATTTATCGAACAATATGAATCAAAATATAAAATCAAACCCTAATAATTAATAACCCATAGACTCATCATGACATTCCACTCAAGGTCCAATCCAACTCTTCTTCCACTCGCCGTGGAGGCCTCTTCCAATTACCTCCCCGTAAACGGTAGAGCCACTCCCGGAGATCGTGGCTGAAGTGAGGGTGTAAAGGATTGGACCTCAAGTGGAACCTGGAAGCGATCTATGGGAGCTGGAAGGGGAAGTAAATAGAGAAGCTGACGGCAGGACCAACGGTGGAGAAGGAAGGGTAGGATTGGACCGTTGGTAGAGGTAACATCAGTGCAGGCTTTATGATTAGGAAATTTGTATAATAGTCTTATATACGAGTTTTATAATTTATTTTAATAGAAATTTTATAATATTTCAAGTTTATATGTGTATTTCATTTATACTGTTATACGTCAGTGGCTACAGGGTCCATTCAACTTCTATACCCGTTTAATGATTATAGATACTCGTAAATTATATGCCTATGGATACAAAAGGTGATTAAATTCATATTACTTCATGGTACCATAACCATACGACTAGTGTGCAGGGAGGGAGTACATATAGAGCATTATACAAAATGTTAGAAAATTAATTGAAATTTTGGCTTCAAGTGAAGCCTGAGGTTGTTTTTATTATCGTGAGAAAAAAAAACAATTCTCATGGTCGAAATATAAATGCTATTAAAATAGAGAGATTATAATGTGCCATATTGGTTTAACCACCGAAACCGTAGAGTGTTCTTCCTTGTCTCTTAAGTGAGTAGACAATGTCCATAGCAGTCACAGTCTTTCTGCGGGCGTGCTCGGTATATGTAACAGAGTCTTTGACAACATTCTCAAGGAATACTTTCAATACACCTCTGACTTCTTCATAGATAAGACCAGAGATACGCTTTACACCACCCCTACGAGCTAACCTTCTGATAGCTGGTTTGGTGATACCTTGAATATTATCACGTAATACCTTGCGATGGCGCTTGGCACCACCCTTACCCAAACCTTTACCACCCTTACCACGGCCTGACATTTTCGATAAGTTCAAATTTTAAAACGGGTCACTGATATTAATTTAGTTACACGAACTATTAACAAAACTTACAGAAAAGTGTGACTGATCTAATAATATGCTCCCGGCAGCCCAATCTATCATATGGGGGATAGTCATATCAACTACGCCAATCTAAAAATCCAACTATACATTCTACACACCCCCATCCTATCTGTATATTTATACTCTATTTTACATAATATACATATAAACAACTTAAATTATGTAATTATATATGCACAAATTTACAATTAAATTATAATACAGCCGTCCAATCGAACGTTCTATTCACTCCGATAACGCCCTATATACCAATAAATTATTTAAAACGTCCCATGTTAATGCACTTTCAATGTATTTCTATCCAGATTCCTCATCTACCTGAAGTCTTATAAACCTTACTTCCCACTAGCCGTGGCGTCTCTTCTATTTACTTCCCCTTACAGCTCCCGGAGATCGCTTCCAGGTTTTCCACCTGAAGTACAATCACTAACCTCGCCACGATCTCTGGGAGTGGCATCACCCTTCAGGGATAGGTAATTGGAAGAGGCTCCACGGCTAGTGGAAGAGGAGTCGGTTGTAACCTCAGGTGTATGGACGGCAGTCTACTTATCGTATACTTCTTCCTTTAACTTACACGTTGATTAGTTCATCGATGTTTAGGTCTTTTACATAGTAATTGAAGAATGAATCAATTTCAGCTTCGCTAATTCTAATGCCAGTGCCTGAAGTTGTCGAGTGTGTAGAGTGAGAGGTATAAATCTTACCTAATTTCAGCAATACTTTTTTAAATTCATCTTTATTAAGTGTTTTAAAATGTAAATTAAATGATTTTTTAACCTTTTCTTTAATAACTTCATCATTATAAAACGCCTGTCCTATCGCGTATAGATCATCGAGTGTAAATCCTCCACGCATATCTTCTTCTACATATAATAGTATGAGTATATTGATATTATAATATTAAATTTACCATAACTGAGAAATCTAAGCTCTTGTTTCGTCAAGAATATACCAATAGACTCCAATAGAGCCTTGAATTTTACAAAACTTAAACTACCATTCCGATCAACGTCAAATAATCTAAACGCATATAATAACTCATCTCTCTATTCATATAAAATTTAAATGTAATATATTACTATTTACACGTACTCTCGATTTATTTAAATTATTCATCTCCTAACATAACCTCAAATGAATCATTTAAAATTTTGCATCAAATTCGATATCAAATTCATCTGTGATGTCTAAAAATTGAATTTAAAAATTTTTATCATAACAAATCTACCTCTGTCTTCAATTTACGCCACTCCCAATACTTCACCAATTGACACATATAACCCAACCTCTCAAGACCCCTGTAGACATTTAATATATAAAAATATATATCGATAAGATCAAATATCTCCTTAAATAACTCAAACTGAGGTCTCATCCACATGAGGTCCTTACTTTCCACTCGGCGTGGAGCCTCTTCTAATTACCTCCCCCTCCGCTTCCCTGAGATCAGCTGCGGGTATTCAACCTGAGTTATAAACCTAATCTCGACGAGATAAGGATAAAGTGACGGAATTCATGTTTAAGGAGATAAATCAATGAATATAAATTGGAATGTAATGAGGTTTATTAAATCCAATACAATCATCAAATTCCTTTTCAATGAGGTATTGAGATCAATTATACATCCAATCGTTATTGAGATATTTTCATGAGTTTCCCCAGAAATGATGAAATTCCTTCAAATTTTGGAGGTAAAAATGAAGTATAGTTATTGGACCTCAAGTGGAACCCGCAGCTGATCTCAGGGAAGCGGAGGGGGAAGTAAATAGAAGAGGCTGTCTGCAGGACGAAGAGAGGTGGAACACAAGGAGTAGGATTGGACCTCAGGTGGATAGTTAACTTCAGTTATAATATTATATTTGGTATCTAACCTGATTTTGAGTGCGGAGTTGGTTAGTAGTGATCCATTTTCTAATTCAATGCATCTTTTGTTGATATCATCAGCGAATGTGACTTTATATGGTCCGATATTAATGAATGATTTGAATTTATTTTCTGGTAGAACTTTAAGAACTTCTTGATACATTGATGATCGTTCATTATATTCTTTATCTTTTTCTTCTATTATATCAAATATATTTTAAATAATTTTATACTTACCATATGTTACTAATGTATCATACCAATTATATTTCATATTATTATATTCTATACCCAATGTATCTATAGCCTCTTTTAATAATAATGCATGCCTTCTTGATATAAATGTCAATTTATTATTCAAAAAATTTATATTCTTAGCCACATATTCATCTATTATGGGGTTAATAAACACCATAATTAAACATACATTTTTTATAATATACGCATACATAAATATACTCTATTAAATTCAATACATCTAAATCTTTATCAATTACAACACCATCTAATATATTCAATGCATCATCTGTACCACCAATCAAACATGTAGTAAATAACAACTATATATTATTATTATATTCAAATCAATATAAACTAAACATAATCCACTCCACTCCACCTAAGGTCGTCCTGCCGTCAGCTCTTCCAATTATCTATCTCTAAAGAGTAGAGCCACTCCCGGAGATCGTGGCGGAAGTTAATGATTGGACCTCGAGTGGAGACCTCAAGTGTAAATAGAATACCTGGAAGCGATCTACGGGAGCTGGAAGGGGAGATAAATAGAGAAGCTGACGGCAGGAATGTAACCTCAGGTGGAACGGCGAGTGGAAGATAAGGTTGTAACTTCAGGTGGATTAGATTTCTATGAAAACATACTTCGATTTTATGGTGTGTTTGTAGATTATCGATTTTTCCTTTAATATTTTTATAGATTTTATTGAAATTATCGGCATTAAGGAATTTAAGTGATGATAGTCTATACATGCATTGTATTAATTGTATATGTGTGAATTGTTCTATATTATCTACGATTAACGTTAATAAACGTCTTAATAAAAACCCTTTTAATAATCTATGGGGTAATTTAATATAAAAAAAATAAATAAATTAGTGGTGTTAATTTACCCAATTTTTGATAATGATTTTAATGTTTGTAATACATCAGTAGTAGTAAATCTATCACTAAGTTCTGATAATTTTTCACATAATAAAGATATAAATACAAAATCTTTAATATTTTTTTTATATAATAATTGTAATGTCAAATTTATAACATCAGGTGTTACTAATTCTATATTTAATGTTAATTGTTGTTTAACATAATCATAAATATCCTCATTACAACCTAACATAGCTGATGCATAAGCTACTTGAACTAATTCTTTAACATGAGGATTCTTATTCAATATCATACCACTCATCTTATCAACCATAGTCTTAATATACTCCATATTCACAACATTACCACCTGATACATAATTACCCGATTGCGATAACAACACCAATCTCATCGCAAAATTACCTATATTATATACATCAATCAAATAACTCCACTC
>JAIQCW010000021.1:0-45426 GCA_020283715.1 Cytauxzoon felis
GTATATATTATTGGGTAATTGTGATAACTTTTAGATGTGTTGGAGGGTGGTGAGACAGTATTTCCGGAATTAGGTATCGCTATAAAACCAATAGCTAATAGTGGTGTATTGTGGAAGAATATATATGAGAATTCAGAACCTGATTTAAGATTAATTCATGCTGGTACAACACCTAAAAAGGGTGTTAAATATGTTGTAAATTGTTTTTTTAATACACAACCTATAAGAACAATGGATGAAATTGATTTATAAATAATTTTTTACACAATTATTATTATTATTAGAAATTATAAATCATTAATTTATTGTATTCAATAGACTATAGGTTTGAGTGGTTCCGCTTTCATTACTGACATACTTCTATCAACATCTAAATCAATTTCACCAACAAGTACACTAATTAAAAAAAAATAAATAAGAATTATAATAAATAAACTTACACATTATCTCCTCTCATTATAAATACACCCAATTGTAATTCTTCTACAGGTGAATCTAAATGATAAACACGTTCTATACAATTATATAATACTAGATTTGTTAATTGATCAAATCCTTTTAAAGTTCCTACAAAAATACGACCATCGGCTGAAATTACAAATACATGACCTGAATATTTATATTATAAGATGATTTTTTTTTCAATAATTGAAAGAAAAAATTATACTTACATTCTATAAATTGCTCCAATGAAGGAGCCATAATTTTAATTAATATAACAAGAATAATAAAAATTTAAAAATATAATTTTATAGTGATTAATTTATTTATGGTGAATTTGTCTATTTTTTAATTTTTCATCTATTATAGCAATTAATTTATTATTATCATATACATCTTCAAATCCTTCTATTGGTGTTTTAAGAGCATTTATTAAATCTTCATGTAGAGTATTATTTACCATTAAAATTTTATCTAATATATCTTCTGCGATCTTTAATTCTATTTGTTCAACAAAATAACCTTTTAATTCTTTTAAATAATTATAACGCCAACGTCTTGCTTCTTGTAATCCACCAATTATACCAAAATAACTCTCATGAAAACATTTTTGCATCCTTTTACCTTCTACTGATAAATCAACTACCCATCTCTTTCTACTAGCTTCATAACGAATACAACCAATACGTTTTTCTCTTTTATCAGATGATTCTTTATATTTTGTACGACCTCTTTTACTAATATTTCCTATAATATCATCACTATTATATATAAAAAAAAATTACTTACTTTGATATGTATTTGGAATATTATTTATATATATTGGTGAATTCGATTCTGGTGTCTGCATATAATCATTTGTCAAATTCCATGACCATGTATTGTTACTCATAAATATATCATTAAAATTCGCATTATATATTACATCATCTGGTATATTATAATCATATATTATAAATTTATTAATATAATCATGTAATAATACTAATGTACAATTCAATTCTATCATCTCATCTTTCTTTTCTAACCATATTTTAATTGCATCTCTACCATTCCATGCTGTACCATCTATAAAATTTATCATATAAATATTAAATTACATACCTTTAGGTAACAATCCAAAATACATTAATATCGCTACTATCGTAGGATGACTATTATTGTCATGTAATAACATATTAATCTCTAATGATTCACAATAAATATCTCTTGATCCATATTTTGGAAATATATAAGGTATCGGATCACCTTTAGGATTCATCTTCATCCAAAAACAATATGGCCTCATCACCATCATACCACAAACCTTTTCATAATCCATCCCATCCGATATTATATACGGTATTATACGTATCTTCATCAAATTCTATTATATATATATATTATAAAATAATTCCACTCGAGGTCTAATCCACCTCTCTTCGTCCTGCACCTGAGGTCTTTCCACTCGCCGTGGTGGCCTTCTCTATTTAGTTATCCTCCAACTCCCATAGATCGTTTCCGGGTAATGTATGGTAAATATGATATCATTAATGATCAATTGTATTATACAATTCTCAGTTTAAACATCATAATTAAAAACTACCCCATAAAACACTACAACCCCACAATAACAATTTACCCTACATAATTAAATTATACAATAACACAATTTATGAAAGTTTGAGGGTTAACTAATTAGAAGACCTTGAAGGTAATGATTGGACCTCGAGTGGAACCTGGAAGCGATCTACGGGAGCTGGAAGGGGAACTAAATAGAGAAGCTGTCTGCAAGACAACCTCAGGTGGAGTAAATACAACACTTTACTCATTATAATCTTTAGGATTAGATGTTTTACATTTATAATACCTGTTTAATATACAAATTTTTACATGCGATATGTGCTTTACGATTGATTCTATTTTGATAAATGATTTGTTCATTTTTATCTATAGAGTTGATTAGTGGAGTAGCATCTTCTATCCAGATTGATGTAATTTCGATTTCTACATCGCTAAAAGTATAGCTATATGATTTAATATATCCTAATAATGACCATTCATCCCTATAATATGATTATATATGTATATAGATTTAAAAAATTTTTTACCATTCTAATGGTACACCATTAATAGTAATACCCATAATAATTTGAACATCGAATGGTTCATTAAAGAAGCTCCATGTTCCACAATACATTATCACCTGTAATAGGGAAATTATAATGATATTTAATTATAAATTATAAAAATTATTATGAATTTATTGATAAAAAATATTTTTATACTTTGGATAAATCATTTATGCAATGATTTTAAAAAAAATTTTTTCAAAAAAAAAATCATTTTAAGGTTAATTTACATCATTTAATGATAGAAATTAGAAATATTTATAAAAATCATCATCATTTAAATATAATTTACTACATGTTGTATTAAATATTTGTGGATGATAATACATTATAGTAATTATTTTTTATTTATAGAACAAAATAAGATAAATATATGAAGATTATATATAATCATTAATAAATATAAACATACTTATAATTAAATGATTTAGAATCTTTAATAATATAGACCAATATATATTGATTAATAATATAGAACATAATTTCAATTTATTATAATCATAATTTGGATTATATTGATGATTATTAGATACAATCATATATATATTTATAAAATTATAGTATAATAGAATTTTCAATAGATGATGATCCATTGGTATAAAAGATTTGCAGTAAGGAGCAGCAATAATTGAAGAGAAAATTATTATTAATGAAATCTAAATCTTATAATTAAAAAATTTTTTTTAATATATTATTTATAATTATATATTAGACAAATTTGCCCATTTATTAAGGGGATATATATCAATATTATAAAATGTTAATTAAATCTCCTTATTGGAGTATATAATGATATTTATTATATATTATATAATTTTTATTATAAATTTTAGGTCTAATTATATTTATACAATTAAATGTGTAAATAATTATAGCTATTTAGGTACTCGTAATATATTTTTTAAATTAAATTATAATAAATTTACAAAATTATATAATATTAATGAAAATTCTATAAAATTTCATGAAATAGAAAAGAAATGGCAAGATTATTGGAGAGATTCTAATACATTTATAGCAAAAGATTATGATTTTATATATAATAATGAAAAATCTATAAGAAATGATAATATATCAGATGATTCTAATGATATAAATGTTATTTATATTAATAATAAATCACCAAAATATTATATTCTATCAATGATACCATATCCATCTGGTGATGGATTACATGTTGGACATTTACTTGGTTATACTATTACAGATGTAATATCTAGATATAAAAGAATGAATGGTTATAATGTACTTAATCCTATAGGTTGGGATTCATTTGGATTACCATCAGAAAGATATGCTAATAAAGTTAAACGTAAAGTTGAAGATGTAACTATAGAAAATATAAATAATTTTAAAAAACAATTAATATCTATGGGATATTCATATGATTGGAGTCGTGAAATTAATACTTGTAATATTAATTATTATAAATGGACACAATGGATATTCCAACAATTATATAAAAATAATCTAGCATATAGATCATTAGAACTTGTTAATTGGTGTCCAATGCTACAAACTGTATTAGCTAATGAAGAAGTTTCAAATGGTAAATCTATACGTGGTAATTTTGATGTTTATAAAAAACCAATGAAACAATGGATGCTATCAATAAGAAAATATGCTAAAAGATTATCAGATGATCTTAATAATCTTAATTGGCCAAAATCTATCAAATTAGCACAAAATAAATGGATTGGTATGGAAAATGGTTATAAAATAAAATTTAAAGTTAATCATTGCAATTTATATCTTTATGCATTCATAAATAATCTTAATCTATTAAAATCTTGCTATAAAATCGAAATCTCCATCTATTTTAATGATATTTTACAATATTTATCCAATAATATTAAAATTAAACTTTATAATATCATCAATAAAACAAATAAATTAACCAATCTACAATTATTCGATAAATCAAATCATGAATCCATAAATACCAATCTATACTGCATAAATCCACTCAATAATAATAAAATACCAATCTTTATCACAAACTCTTTCATCGATACCAATCGTGATATCAATGCACGTATAGTTACATCTATAGATCCACTCGACTCCACCGAGGTCCAATCCACCTCACCACCTGAGGTCCAATCCACCTCTATTCGTCTTGCAGACAGCTCTTCCAATTACATATCTCTAAAGAGTATAACCACTCCCGGAGATCGTGGCGATGATAGTGATGTAACCTCAAGTGGAGAACCCGTAGCTGATCTCAGGGAAGCGGAGGGGGAAGTAAATAAAGGAAGCTGTCTGCAAGACGACCTCGGGTGGAAAGGCGAGTGGAATACCTCAGATGAAATAGTGAATGAATATGACATTGATTCATCATATTGTGAAAAATATACAAATTTCAAACTTCATGATTGGATATTTAGTCGTCAAAGATATTGGGGTGAACCCATACCCATTCTCACCAATGACAATAATCATAACAATCCACTCGAGGTCAATCCTGCCGTCAGCTCTCCACCTGATGTCCAATCCACCTCTCCTTGTCTTGCAGACAGCTCTCCACCTGAGGTCCAATCCACCTCTCCTTGTCCTGCAGACAGCTCTTCCAATTACCTCCCCGTAAACGGTATAACCACTCCCGGAGATCGTGGCGATGATAGTGATGTAACCTCAAGTGGAGAACCCGTAGCTGATCTCAGGGAAGCGGAGGGGGAAGTAAATAGAAGAGCTGACGGCAGGACCTCAGGTGGAACGGCGAGTGGAAAAGAGAGTAGGACTGTAACCTCAGGTATAAAAGGTGTAGATGAATTTGAGTTAAGATCTGATGTAGGAACCAGTTCAAATTCAGATAATGATGATCATGTATATAAATTATTGGATATACCGGTGAAAGTAGAATCGAATATAAGTAATGAGACAATGCCTCAATGGGCTGGTTCAAGTTGGCATTATTTGAGATTTACTGATCCTAATAATGATGAAGTGATATTTGATTATAAAAAAGCAAAATATTGGATGCCTGTAGATTTATATATAGGTGGTAATGAACATTCGATATCACATTTATTATATTCAAGATTTTGGAATAAGATATTATATGATTTGGGTATATCACCAGTATCAGAACCATTTAAAGAGATATTATTACATGGTATGATAAATAATGCAAAATATTATGATGATGATGGTAATGAAATAAATGAAGATAAAATAATTAAATTTAAAGGTAAATATGTATTAAAAGATAATAAAAATAAAAATATAATAATGAAATCTATAAAAATGAGTAAATCTAAAGGTAATATTATAAAACCAGATGATATTATAAATAAATTTAGTGCTGATACATTAAGATTACATTTATTATTCCTTAGCCCTATAGAATTTGATAAATTATGGATATTTAATGGTATTTATGGTGTATATAAATTATTAATTAATATTTATAATATTTTTTATAATTTAAATTATAATAATAAATTATTAGATAATAATAATAATGAAATTAATATTGAAATGAATAAATTTATTAATATTATTACAAATTATATAAAAAATTATAATTTTAATCTAATTATAGCTTATTTTTTTAAATTTTTACCCACTCTACAAAAATGGAAATCTAATAATAAATTATCAATCACAATCGCAAATAAATTCTTAAAAATATTAAATCCATTCGCACCACATCTAGCAGAAGAATTATATCATATTATTAATCCAAATATCAATCATAGCATCAATCATACAAAATGGCCCACCACCAACTAATATTCAAAACTCTACAATAAATTATATCCAATCCTACTCTTCTTGCCACACGATGTTACAACATTACCTTTCATTCCACTCGCCGTGGTAGCCTCTCCACCTGAGGTCGTCTTGCAGACAGCTTCTCTATTTACTTCCCCTTCCAGCTCCCGTGGATCGCTTCCAGGTACCACTTGAGGTTATAAATGTAATCTCGGTGAGATAAGGATAAAGTGACGAAATTCACATAAATGAGGATATCTCAATGAATATATATTGGAATTAAGTGAGGATGAGTAAACTCAATACAATCATCAAAGTCCTCTTCAATGAAGTATTAATATTTATATTTCATCCAATAGGCATTCCACAATCTTCATTAGTTTCCCCAGAAACTCAGATTTTTCGTCAAATTTTCGAGGTAAAAATGAAGTAGTGAAATTAGTACTAATCGACCTCAGGTGGAGACCTCAACTGTAATACCTGGAAGCGATCTATGGGAGCTGGAAGGGGAGGCAATTAGAAGAGCCACCACGGCGAGTGGAAAAGATACGATCTCAGGTGGACGCTTACGGAGGAATGTATCCTCAGGCGTAATATATTTTAATGAATGTATAAAATTTTATAGTATATTAGACCAGTGATTGCAATTATTGCAATTTATATATTACAGTGTGATTCCATAAACCTGTTGTAGAGTGTATGCAACAGCAGCTTCATTATTAGATAAATTTACAACATATTTAGCCTCTCTTTTAACATAATCATGCGCGTTATTCACAGCAAATGATAAATTTGATAATTTCATTGCTTCGACATCGTTGTAATTATCTCCGATATAGCCGCATGATGATTGATCTTCTCCCAAATGTTCCATTAATATCTTTAAACCTTCAGCTTTATTACCACCAGGTGGTGTGATATCAAAGGAGTCACTTCCTGCCCTCATAGAAGTGAAATCTTTACCATTATCGAGTCCAGGAATTTCAATATTTGTTAAATCATCATTAGAATATATTTCTATAGTTATTATAGAATCACTTAATAAAATTTCTTCTGTAATCGAATCAATTGGTGGATACTTGTCACGTTCGCATACTTTTATAAATCCTTCAACTAATTCCACACATTTTAAAGCACGTGAATTTGAATAGAATATAGTTGATGATAATAGTCCCTTCTCCTTTACATAGTCATAGATTAATTTCAATGCCTCGGGACTAAATCCATTTGATTTAACTACGATTCCATCTTTACCAAATATCGTGGAACCATCTGTATATATACCGGGATAAACATTGTAACCAGTTTCCTTCTCGAGATTATCAAATAAATATAAAGCTGAATAAAATGTACGTCCTGAATGATGTCGTAGATTAATATCATCCTTCAACATACCAGTACAGAAGAATGGTGTATAACCAAGTTTAATTACTTCTTTTAATGCCTTGAGATTTTTATTCATGGCTTCCTCATTATCTGTATAGAATGTACCATCTAGATCTAGTGCAAAGTATTTGGGAGGATTCTGTGGTTTAGTAAACTCACGGTGAGCTTTAGATTTTATAATTTGTACGACATCTGCTTCCACATCTTTACTATCATTTAAATCTGTACGCCCACATTCGATAGTATAAAACAAATGCGATATAATAAAGTATACTATTAGCTTCATCATCTATCGAGGATGTAGAAGCGACAATGTAATTAGAATACAATACATACTATTATAATCAATAATGCGTATAAATAACAATCATTTTTTAAAATATATTAATGGGGGCAAATGTGTAAATACAAAAATAATAACTTTCGATTTAAATACATTATTCGATAAACTACCGGTATTATAATGATATTTACCATTATATCAAACTTATATTAATAAAATATATCATCTTAGTATCGATTTTATAGTTTTTGACACATGCTGCCTAGACCAAGCATACAATTACCATAAATTTGTAAATATAACATCCAATGTGTACTGTATTCTCACTAAATTAGTTAATTCTATGTAACATATGACGATTTTATTAAAAGATTATAACAAACATCGGATATTCTACCATAATTAAGCCATTACATATGGTAGTAACAATGTTACGGTTATAGCAACGAGTGAAAAATTCTAGAGAAGAAAATTCTCCATGTATATTATACATCATTGAATATCATCACAATTCAATATCAATCCTTTATTCTACCTTCCACTTTTTTACCACTCGTCTCCACTGAATGAATCATTCCATAAAATCCCTACCTGAGATCCATCCTCTACCATTTCATCCTTCTCTTAATCCCATTTTCGCTCAATCTGAGGTCCAATCCACATCCTTATAGTACCAACTCTTCTTCCACTCGCCGTGGTGGCTTCTCTATTTAGTTGTCCCTCCGCTTCCCTGAGATCAGCTGCGGGTAATCCACTCGAGGTCCAGTACTATAATTATATACAATTTAATACAACAATATATATAGTAACTATCTTCTCTCAATTATTTACAATCTTTATATAATATCTTAATAATTTATTAAAGTATATATAATTAGTATTATTACTAGTATAATATAGTTACTATAATAGTATCAGTTCATATTAATAGTTATATACTATATATATTATTATTATTATTTATATTAATACATAACTACCATCATACAACTACACATCATCCTTCAATTGTATTAATATAGTAATATATATTATATTAAGAGAGATATCTTCAATAGACCCTCAATATGTAGTGGAAATGGTGTTTTTTACCCCTATAATTCTGGGGTTTGTGTGGCGGCGATAATATTGTAACCTCTATTACACTACCCGGAGGCGATCTATGGGAGCTGGAGGGATAACTAAATAGAAGAGCTGTCTGCAAGACGACCTCAGGTGGAATGGACCTCAAGTGTAGTGTACGATGGTCAAGTATAACATTATTTAGGTACGTTTATGCATGTATATATAAACTTTAATATTATATTACAATCATTTGCAAGTTTTGCAAATTTCACTGAAGAAATTGGAATCATTAGGATGTTTGCAATTTTTAGCAACATATATTACAGTGTGATTCCATAAACCTGTTGTAGAGTGTATGCAACAGCAGCTTCATTATTAGATAAATTTACAACATATTTAGCCTCTCTTTTAACATAATCATGCGCGTTATTCACAGCAAATGATAAGTTTGAAAAATTCATAATTTCAATATCATTTTCACCATCACCAATATAACCACATGATGATGGATCTTCTCCAAAATGTTCCATGAGTACTTTTAGACCTTCAGCTTTATTAGCACCAGGTGGTATAATATCATAAAGTTTATCGGGATATTTTTTAACTATAAAATCTTCACCATTTATCAAGCCCGAAATTTCGATATTTTTTAAATCATTACTAGTTTGTACCACAAATACTACAATATTTTCCTTCAATAATTTTTCTTCTGTTATTAATTCGACCGGTGCACGTCTAGCATATTTGAATTGTTCCTCCAACTCATTTGTTAATTTCGTGCATTTAAATGGCCTCGAATGTGAAAAGAAGACGGATGATGATAACAATTCCTTCTCCTTCAAATATTCATAAATCATCTTCAATGTCTCTTTCTTAAATTCAATTGATCTAATTATCCTCCCATCTCTATCATAAACTACAGAACCATTAGCATAGATACCGGGGTATCCATTATAGCCTATATCCTTCTCGAGATTTTTAAATCCATAAAGTGTTGAATCATATGTACGTCCTGAATGTCGTATATTATTATCATCATTCAACATACCAGTACAGAAGAATGGTGTATAACCAAGTTTAATTATTTCTTTTAA
This sequence comes from Cytauxzoon felis, assembly GCA_020283715.1. NCBI lineage: Eukaryota > Apicomplexa > Aconoidasida > Piroplasmida > Theileriidae > Cytauxzoon > Cytauxzoon felis. The sequence continues at coordinate 10,098 of JAIQCW010000021.1, forward strand.
TGCCTTTATATTTTTATTCATAGCTTCTTCATTATCTGTAAGAAATGTACCATCAAAATCGACACCGAAATATTTTGGTGGATTCTCGGGCTTAACGAAATCATCATGAGCTTTGGATTTTGTAATTTGTATTAAAGTAAGATCATTAGATCTTAAACTACTATTAGATACATTGTCGGATGAATCACAATTATCATTTGCAGTACCACAGTTAACACTTTGAAATAAACATACAAATAACAATAAATTAAACATCATCGCGATAAATATAATTAATGTACATAAAATTTTACAATATTTTACAGAACATCATTATAGATAATGCATATGGAATCAATGATTGACAAAAACAAGTTACAATGGGGACATAAGACTAGTAAAATAATTAATCAATAATTTAATTGAAAATAACAATATAATAACAATTCATACATTAAACAATGATATATACTCCTTATATATCATTATTTTATTTTGAATGATACTTCCAGCCGATATTATCTCTTTTCGTCCTCAGACAAGCTCTTCACATGAGAACTATCTTTGTTTTCCACTCGCCTCCACCGAGGTCCAATCCTACTCTCTTCCTCTTGCAGAGAGCTCTCCACCTGAGGTTAGTCCTGCCGTCAGCTCTTCTATTTACTTCCCTCTAAAGAGTATAGCCACTCCCGGAGATCGTGGCGGAAGTATAGTCATAGGACCTCAAGTGGAGAACCCGTAGCTGATCTCAGGGAAGCGTAGGGATAACTAAATACAGAAGGCACCACGCCTAGTGGAATACAATGATTGGACCTCAAATGGAAAGGCCTCCACGGCTAGTGGAAAGAAAGGAACTCAGGTATACAGCTGTATACAAATCAAAGGAACGTATATTTCAAGATAACATGTACTAGAATAGTTGCTATACTTTTTCGAGTACTACTATGATGATTTCTATCATCTTTATTGATATATTTTTAATGTACTGGAAGCAAATCCAATACAAGTTACTATACTAGTCATAAATATTATAACCTACTATAATATACATATAATCATCAATAATGAATGCATAAATTCCAACATAATACAAATTATAATAAGTGGGGTGAAATTTTGAAAAAAATTAATTTAGTTTAAATTAAGTATGATTAATTTATTATAAAATCATGATTATTTATATTGAAAATTTCTTGATATGTTTTATTATATATATAAAAGGGATATATCCCTAATTTTAACTAGTTGATTTATTTTGTTCATTTTTGATAGTAATTACTTCATTTAATTCCTATTAAATAAATAAATAATGGGGTAATAAAAAATCATTCATTAAATATAAATTGTAATTAAATTATTAAACTAACCTCTTTTAATAGATTAATAGTTATCTCTTCATTATATTTTGATTTTTCAAGTATATCTAATTGTTTTTTAATAGCACCTTCAACAAGTTCAAATAATTTTACATTTGAAAATTTAATAAAATTATTATAACATGGTTTCCCTTCTTCTGGTCTTAAATCATATGCTTTTCCGGTATAATCTCTAAATACACCAGGAAATGCTGTACATTGATATGCTTTTAAATAACCATTCACATCTACATTTTCATGTTCTTCAAATTCTTCTATATCATATACTTTTAATTTATTACGCTCTAATTCATTGTAATAATTATAATTTATAGGTGGCCAATCTGGTAATACATACCACCATCTTTAATATAAATTAGTAATATTATATGAACAATATAATAAACTAACCTACATAATAAACGTGCTACAAGCCAATCTTTAAATTCACGATTAGTATTATATTCACCAACCTCAATATCATCACCATCTTCATTTAATTCTTCATCTTTAGGCGATTGTTGTGTTTGATCTTCATCTTTAGGTGATGGTTGTGTTTGATCTTCATCTTTAGGTGATGGTTGTGTTTGGTCTCCTTCATCTCCTATAGTTTAAAAAAAATTATACATTTACAATATCAAAAAATTAAACACACTTCCTAAATCATCAACAAGTTGAGTATTCTCTATAGACATTTTCAGACAAAAAAATATTAAATTTATAAATATACAAAAATTACATATGGATTAAACATAAACTATATATAGAATAACTAGGCACGCAGGTGTTAAATTATTACACAATTCAAGATATGCACTCCAACTAGGAAAATTTAAATACTAAATCATTATGTATTTAGAAATATATAATTTAAAGTTATAAATGTTAATATATAAGTATTATATTTGTCGGATTTGGAGAGTCAGATGGGCTGAAATTCAAGTCATCAAATTTTGCACATAAGAACGAATAAGTAAATAAAATTAATGTTTATTATTAAAAAGTATATATTTTATACTAAAAATGACCATTTCTTAAAAAAATTTTGCCGTACAGGATCGAATAATATGTGATACATCCATGGGCATGGGCATGGGCATGGGCACAGTCATAATTTAGTTGTAAGTTTAAAAAAAACTTGGCATTTAATAATTTATGATTATATAAAATAGATATATTTGTTAAAATATAAAATTAATTGTATCTGAAATCTTGAATTGATATATCGTGGATGAGCACGATATATACATGTATATATAGCAGGGCTTGGTACATTTTCAGATTGAATATATGTTGAAGCTATATTTAGCTAAAATAAATAGTGAATTTATTGAATGTGTTTGTGATAAATTTGTAGAAGGAATAGATCCGATTTTTTTTAAAAGGTTTTCATTGTAATAATTATACTGTATAATAATGTCGTCATCAGAAGTTGAATATATAGAGGTATGTTTCCGTATGGTGACGGAGAAAACATTTACAATGAAATTGGATCCATTATTAATGGTTAGTGATGTTAAGGCATTGATTGAGAGTGAATCTGACATATTACCTAGTAATCAGAGATTGATATTTAAAGGTCAAGTATTGAAGGATGATTGTACATTATGTAGTTATAATGTAGAATCTGGTAGTACTATACATGTAGTTGGACGTGTTGTACAGGATCAAAATTCTGGTGAGACGAATACGAATACGAATACAAATACAAATACATGTCCACAATCACAATATACATATCCTAGAGCTGTTGCATCATCTATGGGTTTTTTTGTTAGTCCTATATTTACTGCTACAAATGTATCTACAACTGAGAATACTGAAGAAAATAGAGATGTTAATAATACAGAAACACAGACATCACAACAACAAGAGGGTACAAATAGTTTTGGTTCATTTTTTCCTGGTACATCAATGCCATTTTTTACTGGTGGAAATAATTTATTTACAAATGATGGAAATAATTCACAACAACAACAATCACAACAGCAACAGCCTGGACAAAGTGATAATAATTCCGGCTGGCAATGGTCTTATAATTTATCTTCACAACCAATGATGGTTGGACGTATGCAATTTACACATACTGTACCTGATGGTGAATCTAGTGTTAATCAAATGGCTTCTAATTTTATCAGTGGTATTGTTAATAATTTGATGTCTAGTAACACTATTTTTACTGGAACTAATACTACAAGTCAATCTACACAAAATCCAATTGTTGAGGAACCTGGTGATGATGGAAATCATCCAGATCGTCAGAATGACGATAATACTACACATGAAACTAATGTAACATCAGATGAAGGCAATGCACAACCAAATTCATCCTCTATTCCACAAAGAAATGTAGGTGGAACCTATGGGATGTCAGGAAATTTAGGATATCCAGTAGCAGCAGTAATTGGTACATTAGTAGCAGATGTAATTACAACAAGAGATGAAAGTGAATTGTTAAATATAAATTTAAAAGAGATTGTCAAAGATGCTAAAGAATCATTAGATAAAATTTATGAAACATTAGAATCTAGTGATGATAATAATAATGATAATACAAATGTAAATGCAGCTGATGATACAAGAGGTGGGAAAATATTATTAGTAGACCCCACAATCTTAGATACTAGATTACCGTGGAAAACTCTTAGAAATTTAGAAGAAATTTTAATTTCAAGAGGATATTTACAACCATTCAATCCACTCGCTCCTGAAAATTTCAATAATTTTATTACAAGATATGAATATGTATCCAATATTGTCCTTAGATTATTCCGATTAATTAATAGAAGAGAACGACTAAATCTACAATTCATTCATATCACTACATGCCTAGCATTACTTTCATCAATCAATACAGAATTAGCCAATCTATACCTATATATCAATAACAATACCAACATCGTCGTTAATGGTCATGCCAAAGATCAAGTCGAAGATACACCCTCATGCCCACATAATATCAATCATGATAACACCGATGAAATCACAGATTTACCACCAAATGATGACGATGATGTTGTTGTAGTTTCAGAAACCAATACTGTTCCACTCCCCTCAAACGAGGTCCAATCTAACTCTCTTCCACCTGAGGTTAGTCCTGCCGTCAGCTCTTCCAATTACCTATCTCTAAAGAGTATAGTCACTCCCGGGGATCGTGGTGAGGGTAGTGATGGATCATCCATCATGGGAATGATGGAAGATGGTGCTAAGGTTGTGTTGGATGTAACCTCAAGTGGAGAACCCGTAGCTGATCTCAGGGAAGCGGAGGGGGAAGTAAATAGAGAAGCTCCATGCAATGCGAAAGATGGAAGGACCTCAAGTGGAGACGGCAGGATGACCTCAGGTGGAAGCTATCTGCAGGACAATGAAAGGACTTCAAGTGTAGTTAACCATCTCAGTCATGATGTTCCTTCGGACGGTGATGTAATAGAATCTATAGATGAAGTGATGGATATGGACAGCAATACACCGACATTATCAAATGCACGCGATTTACTAAATGCCTATAAATCAAGTGGCTCATTTAAGGAACGTATGTGTGAGGTATCTAATACACAATTGAGTGACGCTTACTTGGGATCATAATTGAATTTTTACTATATAAATAATGAAAGTTTTAACCTTGAAAAATGTAAAATTATAATATCCTTTTAAGTATACATGTATATTATAGGCAAGTATCATATTATTAACGGCCAATGGCTTGGCATTTTATGGTACATACAGACGTTTTAAAAGTAATAGACCACCCTATGAAGATATAGCACCTCCATTAGGTATAAGAGTTATTTATAATACTTTAATTCATTATCCAATTCAGAAAGTCATCGCATACAAATTTATGATTCTTTGGCCAATGTATACGACTCCACGTACGGTCCACTTTTGAAGGTAAATTAAAATTTAACATTAAAATCCATATTATTAGCATATCGGTGTTGCAAAAGCTAAAAGTGTATTATTGAAACATGCCAAAGGTCATGTACTCGACATAGCAGCTGGTACATTGGATAACCTCCAATACTATGATAATGTCGAAAGCCTAACCGCTATAGACAAGAGCATTAACATGTGCATTAACATGAAGAACAAAATAGGTACGTTTAATTCCACAATTTCCATTCTCACCCATATGATCTCGTTTTTCATTCCTCTACCTGAGGCCCATCCTTGTCTTGCAGACGGCCTCCTTTATTTACTTCCCCCTCCAGCTCCCGTAGATCACTTTCGGGTATTCCACTTGAGGTCCAATCACTAACATCGCCACGATCTCTGGGAGTGGCTATACTCTTTAGAGATAGGTAATTAGAAGAGCTCTCTGCAAGAGAAGGAGAGGTGGATTGGACCTCAGGTGGAGAGCTGACGGCAGGATGAAGAGAGGATGGATTGGACATCAGGCGAAAAATTAAGGATTTTTTTGTACTTTTGATTCTTGGAATGTTTATAAATGATGATATAGAGAGGGATAAGCCTTCATTTCCTGTTACGGTTATATGTGATGATGTATCGAACATACCATTTGAGGATTCATGTTTTAACACTGTTGTAAGTACTCACGCATTATGTTCAATCGAGAATCCATCATTATGTATAAATGAAATCGCAAGAGTTTTGAAACCAAGTGGACGATATTTAGCACTTGAACGTGGAGCTATTTATTATAAACCACTTCGTAATTTAATGTTAGTTTCATATACCTCATCATTACTTATCTTAATTACAGGTCAAAATTGAAATTATATCCAAATCCAGTAATACCATGGAAATACGGATACTTCGAAGATCGTGACCCACTGTATGTTTACATTGGATGCCCTTTCCTCCTCTTGAGGTCCATCCAACTCTGTTCCACTTGCCTTGGAGGCTTCTTCTATTTAGTTTCCCCTTCGCTTCCCTGAGATCAGCTACGGGTTCCACTTGAGGTCAATTATTACTAATTACACTAACTTCATTTTCACCTCCAAAATTTGAAGGAAATCCTCAATTTCTGTGGAAACTACTGAAGATAACTCAATGAATAATGGTTGTATTTCTGATGACAATACTTCATTGAAGAGGAATTTGATGATTCTATTGAATTATATCATCCTCACTTCAATCCAATTCATATTCATTGAGTTATCTCCACAAACATAAATACCATCACTTTATCCTTATCTCGACGAGATTATAAATTAACCTCAAGTGGAACCTGGAAGCGATCTATGGGAGCTGGAAGGGGAACTAAATAGAGAGGCTCCATGCAATGGGAAATATGGACATAGACTAGAGAATCCGATGAATATCTAAGATGATGTATGATTGAATAGTTGATATTGATTATTTGGATAATAATAATATTATATAGTGCACTAATACGTGGAAGTGGTATGGATATATCGGATTATGGTGTATTTGGTTATGGTTTACATTATTCGATAATATCACGTCGTGTTTGTAAAATAGATGAGAATGAGATTAAATTACACCAAGATCCACAATTTAATCGTAAAGTGAATGTATTTTATCGTTATGTACCAAAAGATCAGGATTTACTTCTTTGATATTTTTCCATTGCTAAAGAGAATGCAGCAAATCCTATACAACCACCAGTAGCTGATAATGGTCCATCTGAATTTTATTATTTAAATGTATATATGATACAAGTATATTTATTACTCACTTTTCATTGATAATAATGCACCTGTACTACATCCGGCATATAATGCATTATATAAATCTGATTTAGCTCTTTTCTAATAATAATTCATGAAATTTGTATAGTGGGTAAAATTTTTACCTTTTGTACAATACATTCAACAAGAGAGTAAATAAACCCTAATTTAGCAAAATTTTTTACAGTTGATTTAATATATGGTATGAATTGACGATATTGATGAACTAATTCTTGTCTAAATGTACGAGTTTGATCTAAATCTGCTACAGATGTATTACTCATGTTCACGCTGAACAAAAATGTTCCGATAAATGTTCCTGAATGAATATAGTCATCATGAGTAAAGATTTTATGTTATTATGTATAGTTAAGAAATGTTTGATCTACTTCACTCAACAGAATACAGTTCCAACTAAATTCAGTTGAATTTGGAAAAATGCAATGGGATATACGGGGTAAAATTGTAAATTTATGGGTATTAGACATTTATATGGAGATATGATTAAAGTAATATATCATTGTTAATTAAAATTTAAATTAAATAATGACACATACCTATTATTCCACTACCAAAGCCTATCATTGTAGCTCTTAATAGACAATTTTCTTGTATTTTATACTGTAGTGATAATGCTTGATGTAATGGTACTTCATCTCCATTAGGATTATTCTTTATAGTTTTAAGTGATTTATACCGATCAGATAGGAATAAATTGCGATAATTATTATCCATTTATTAAAAGTACATTTAATTATTGTGTATGGAGGTCGATAAAGTGGGTTATATGAGTGATGGATATTTCTTTAAGGATTCCCAATTTATATATATATAAATCCACTAATCTATTCATAATGTTGGAATATGTTGATGGACTGAAATATATATCGTATAAAACATAGGTCTAGTGTTAATTTGATATCGTTAATGAAAATGTAAAAGTGGCAAGTACACAGTGTGTCCACATACGTATAATGGTAATGAGTACAGAGAATGTGGAATGAATGATTATAAAATAATAAATGGTAGTATTTTAAAGTATTAATAATGAATATAAAATTAGTTCTATAATGTATATTAAGAGTTTTTACATGTTGAATTATCGCAAATTAAGTATTCTTTTGATAGTACAGTTATTATTTAACTGTAATTCTATTCAGTGCTCAAATGATAATAATAAATCAAATGCAATTAATATTTCTGTAAATGAATATGTAAATCATGAAGATATTGAAAGGACACATCAAATATATTCAAAATCTAAACCATTATCATTAACAGATACTAAAAATCATAGTACATCATTACAACAACTCATTGATGATGCTGAATTATTAAATAAAAAATTAAAGAAGTTATTATCAATTTTATATTTTAGAGTTTTTAGAGTCAATCTTGATTCTAAATGTAAAACTAAAGGAAAAAATGGATTATGTGCATCTATTAATCATAAAGATATTTCAGCTTATATACTTTCTTCATATTCTGCTAATAATGATGGTATTAATCTCTCAAAATGCCAAGTTGATAAATGTAATCTTAGTGAAGTACCACATGATCTACAAACCTCAAAAATGGAACATTTTGTACTCAGATACCCAGCAAATATCAAAAATTCTAATTGGGATCCAATAGAATTATACGGTAAAGATCTATTATACAATGATATCCTCGGAAATTACCCAGGAACATCCATCGAACCATCGGTCTTTGTCGACCTCTCCAGAAATCCACCCTCGTATACCGGATATCAAGGACATAATGACTGGTTTGTTTATACATTATACAAGGAATAACGATCACTATACTCGAGGTACAATACCACCTTCTTTTCCACTCGCCTCCACTCGAGGTCGTCCTGCCGTCAGCTTCTCTATTTACTTCCCCCTCCGCTTCCCTGAGATCAGCTACGGGTTCCACACTTGAGGTCAATTATTACTAATTACACTAACTCCATTTTTACCTCTGAAATTTGAAGGAAATTCTCAATTTCTGTGGAAACTACTGAAGATAACTCAATGAATATTGAATGAATTATAAATCTCAATACTTCATTGAATAGGTTTTTGATGATTGTATTGAATTATATCATCCTCACTTCAATCCAATTCATATTCATTGAGTTATATCCACAAACATAAATACCATCACTTTATCTTTATCTCGACGAGATTATAAATTAACCTCAAGTGGAACCTGGAAGCGATCTATGGGAGCTGGAAGGGGAACTAAATAGAGAGGCTCCACGCCTAGTGGAAGGAGAGTTGGAATGTATAGTAGAGGATTGAACATCGAGTGGATGTATATCTTCTTTAAATGTGAATAAATAAAATATTTTAGGAAAATGATATATGATGATAGTATAAATGGTACGATAGAGGTTCCATGTGATCAGAATGGTCATTTATATAAGTTGATATCGGGTATGCAATCATGTATATCTGCTACATCATCATGGAATTATGAATGTATAAATCCATTAGAGGCATATCAATTACAGACAGAGTTACCTCGTTATCGTTCTAATGTAGATTTTTTTAATAATAAATTAGGTAATCATTCAGATCGTTTAGAGAATTTATATTATACATTTCAAACATTATTAAAAGCTACATGTAAATTAACACCAGTATTAGTTACATTTGCTCGTAAATTAAAAAATGAGGATAATACATTACAATCAACATTATTAGATTTATTAGATACACAATTTACTACATGTCAAAATTTAAATATAGCAGATCAAAATAATACACATGAACATGGTCTTGCTAATTGTTGTTTATGTAATAATGATATACATTATCTCAAGTATGTTTTAAATTTATCATTAGTGTCTCATATATCTTTTAGCCACCCATTACTACTCGAAAAATTCCAAAATATCACCAAAATTATCGAATGTATCAACTGCGAAAAATGCCGATTACACGCCAAAATCAAACTATCCGCATTACAAATCGCCATACGGGTACGCCTTTATACAATTTATAATTAATCATCACACTCCACTCGAGGTCCAATCACTACCTTCCTTCGTCTTGCAGACAGCTTCTTCTAATTACCTATCTCTAAAGAGTATAGCCACTCCCAGAGATCGTGGCGGAAGTGAAGGTGTAGAGGATGTAACCTCAAGTGGAATACCCGTAGCTGATCTAAGGGAAGCGGAGGGGGAAGTAAATAGAAGAGCTGACGGCAGGAATGTAACCTCAAGTGGAACGGCGAGTGGAAGACCTCAGGTGGAGAGCCGTCTGCAAGACGAAGGAAAGGTGGGAGTGGAATGAGGTCTATGTAGTGATTGGACTTCATGTAAAGTTCTTATTGTATTCGTTTTTATATCATTTATAATAATTAAATATAGGCATTTGCAAGTGAGGATTCATTACAAGTATTAGAAAGGAATGAGATTGTGGCATTTTTGCATGGTCTGTATTATTTTTCAGAGTCTGTATTGATAGTGCGTCGTTTTAATGAGCGTCATCGTCGTCAGATTATGTTATATCCAATAAGGATTATGTTGGCAGCATTATTATTTTTAATTGTTGTATATCGTAGAGAATTGTTTTATGCAATGTTTTATTGTACACTGGTAGATTATAGTAATTACAATTTATAATGAAGATTTAAACTTTTAAAATAATACAATTTATAATTCATGAATATATCAAACGAACATAATGAACCAAAGGAGTGTAGTGATTGATCCACCTGAGGTCCATCCACTAACTTCTCCAGTCGAGGTCCAATCACTACATTCAACTCTTCCACTCGCCGTGGTGGCTTTCTTATTTACTTCCCCCTCCTCTTCCCTGAGATCAGCTTCGGGTATAAGACACAATATTCGGATTAGCACATAAAAAATGAGAAGTTCGACACATAGGTTGATGTATGAACACTCTAATATCGTGATATCCCTTTAACTTCCTCTCTTCTATCCCACCTCAACTCTGTTCCATTTCAAATGCCCCATTATTGATGTTGTAATTTCAGGAAGTGATATCTCCCAAATATGAGTACTGCTTTAATAATATTATGGTAATTTAGGTATTTTAGTGTGAAGCGTTTTAATCGGTACACTAGGTAATTCAATAATCGAAAGCTACTCTTCTTACTCGTTGTCATTATATGACAACCTTTTACCATTGCACAATAAAATGAATTTAATTATACATTTACCAATTGAATAATGCATTATTACCATCTAATATACTCATCAATTGAATTCATATCGCATCATTTTAAAGGATGTATATCATTCTATTCTTCCTTATTGCATTATGTGATTATACATCAACCGCAGGGAATGACCAAACTTCTGATACGCCTATAAACTTGGATGTCAATACAAGGGAAGAAACAGATAGAGTTAATGTAACTAAGAAAGAAGATGGTAACATGGTAATATATAAAATTGAGCCAAAGAGTGGATACAAAATTGATAAATTTGTCGATGGTGAAGAAATAATTAATTCACCGCAGTTTAATATCGAATTTTCATGTCTCGAGGTTAAATGTCCTAAGGCTACAGATGAGTCAATGCTGGTATCCTTAATATATCAAAAACCATGTTGTGGTAGAGGTAAATTCAATTACATTTGTTACAAAGGTAAATGGGTATCAATAGCCGACAAACTCTATAAAACCATCAATAATAGAATGAAAAGTGAACAAAGTCTTAGTAGGGAAGTTGTAGAACAGGAATACGTCAAGACTCATAAAGCCAACGGTAAAGAAAATAAATAGTACGGAGCATAAATACCGTAATTTTAAAAATAAATGGACTAATTCCAACTGTATAATGTAGATAATAATAAGTAATACCATGTTGGTACTTAATGTAGTTTTAATATTCAAATATATACTAACAAATGAAGTGAGTTAGTTGTATATTCCACCTGGGGTCCAATCCAACTCTCTTAGTCCTACCGTCAGCTCTTCCAATTACCTATCTCTAAAGAGTATAGCCACTCCCGGAGATCGTGGCGATTATAATATGGACCTCAGGTGGAGACCTCAAGTGGAACCCGTAGCTGATCTCAGGGAAGCGAAGGGGGAACTAAATAGAAGAGGCCACCACGGCGAGTGGAAAGACCTCAAGTGGAACGCCGAGTGGAAGATAAGGTTTTACTAGAAGCTATAGAATGTGGTGTTGACAATCTTAGGTAGTAATAACACATTGGGTGAATAATGTTCATGTATATATTATATTTTGAGAAGTAGATTGAGTGTATGATTATATGATGATAGAGTTTCCAAGTGTGTTTGCGATGATTCCATTGAATTTATTGGATTTATTGAATTGATTGATATTAATAAAAGTGGGATTATTGATATTTTGGAGTGTAATATTAGTGATATTATCTTTAGAATGTAAATTATAAATAGAAACTATAGGATTTTGTTCATTTAAACCACAGAATGCAATAAAATCATCAGGATCAGAATATGATCCTAAAAATTTAAATTTATTACATTCTACTTGTTTCATAAATCCAATAGATGAATTAAGTGAATTTAACATACGTATATCCCAAAATAGTACAGGAATATTAGATTTATTAGTTAATTGTATATAATGATTACTTATACTACAATTTAATACATTACTACCAATATTAGATTCATATGTCCATATCGGTATCTGTGGTATACGTACATCCCATAATGTTAAATTACCATTTATACTAGCAGATAATAATAAATCACTCCTACAACATACACTTACAACCGCACCATTATCTTCGTCATATATACACATCAAACGCAACTCTATAAATATATATCATAAATTAATCACTATTCATAATCCATATCTCTTCCACTCTACATTCCACTTGAGGTCCTGCAGACAGCTTCTCTATTTACCTCCCCTTCCAGCTCCCGTAGATCGCTTCCAGGTTCCACTTGAGGTTATAAATCTAATCTCGACGAGTTATGTATAAAGTGACGGAATACATGTTTGTTCGGATAACTCAATGGATATAAATTGGAATGAAGTGAGGATGAGTAAACTCAATACAATCATCAAAAACCTATTCAATGAAGTATTGAGATTTATAATTCATTCAATATTCATTCCTCAATCTTCATGAGTTTCCCCAGAAATGATGGATTTCCTTCAAATTTTGGAGGTAAAAATGAAGATATTGTACCGAGGATGATCTACGGGAATCCGAGGGGAGGTAAATAGAAGAGGCACCACGGCGAGTGGAAAAGACAGGTGGATTGGACCTCAAGTGGAGTGAATAATATTCTTTGGGTAGGTATGTTATTTTAATTACCTTCTGGTGTGATTTTATATCTTTTGATAGATTCATCGATACTACCGGTTGTTATGACATCGAATTCATGATCGATTGTTTTGATAGAATCGAAGTGTATATTCTGAATATATAATGAAATGAATAGATAGATATAAACAAACATATCTTAGAAATTGTTTATTAACATCACATATATTATTAATATTAATTGTATTGATATCATTAAAATTTTTATTTAATATATCTTTCCATTTACATAATGTTATATTACCATTATATGAACATACAATTAGATAATCATTAACAACTGTAGAACAAATTAATGGACATCTTTCAATAGATATAGAGGTTAATTTATAATCTTCTTCATCAGATTGGAATATAATATAACCATCATTAGTTAAATAATACCAAATATTATCATCAATAAATCCAATATTATTAATTTTTTTATTTAATTTATTTAATATTTTTATATTATTATTATTATTATATAAATCACTTATTTCTTTTAAATATCCTCTACTACTATTAGGTAATATAGTTTTTCTTAATCTAAAATCATTATTACCATCTATATTTGATTTACCAAATAATTCAGAATGTTTTTCTACATATATAAACCATGGTGAACTATCATATATATCACCATCTGATTTCCATATAGGATACATTAATCTTCTAGGATGTGGTGTATCAAATAATATTATAGGTGATTGACCAAATTCACGAACTTGAACAGATATAGCCTTACAATCCATCGTAGATAATAAATTCGTCATCGCAGATGATGGTTTCAAACGATCAGCGTGAACAGATGTCAAATATGTCAATGGATGAAATGTATTATCACTCATTATACATTTCTAAAAAAATTATAATAATGAAGATTCAAAGAATGTATAACACTCATCCCCACCTGAGGTTACAACCAATGTTCCACTCGCCGTGGAGGCTTCTTCATTTAGTCATCTCTAGAGAGTAGAGCCACTCCCAGAGATCGTGGCGAAGAATCCGAGACGATCAATGGGAGTAGAGGTGAGGTAATTAGAAGAGCCTCCACGGCGAGTGGAATGAAGAGTAGTACTGGACCTCGAGTGGAACCCGTAGCTGATCTCAGGGAAGCGGAGGGGGAAGTAAATAGAAGAGCTGTCTGCAAGACGACCTCAGGTGGAAAGACAACATGTAATTGAATGGAATTGCTGCTTATTTTAGTGAACTAGGGATTGGATACATCTAATGGATTTATTTGTTAGGTGAATAAGTTTTACTATTATATTTTAAAACTTACGGGTCCAGTTTGTTTATATCCGAATATAAGATCGATCCAAGAGGGTAGATTTTTTGATACATATTCTGATTCAAGTGCACATCTCATTAATTGTAGAAATTGTGAAGTTGAATTATTTGCCCACGGTGGTAATTCAACATCTCCAAGTCTACCATCTTGCGTTACAATATTCAGTGAATTTAACAAAAATGCCTCAGATGATTCATAAAATTCTGGTATCAATTCAAAAAATGTAGAATGACCACCATACGTATCTATAATATCGATATTCTATATACATCACATCTTCATCCTATCCACCCGAGGTCCAATCCACTCCACCTTGTTTTCCACTAGCCGTGGTGGCCCTTCCACCTGAGGTTACAACCTTGTATTCCCATTGCATGGAGCTCTTCCAATTACCTATCTCTAAAGAGTAGAGCCACTCCCGGAGATCGTGGTGAAGGTAAAGTGATTGGACCTCAGGTGGAGACCTCAAGTGGACTACCCGTAGCTGATCTCAGGGAAGCGAAGGGGGAAGTAAATAGAAGAGCTGACGGCAGGACCTCGGGTGGAGAGCTCCATGCAATGGCAGAGAGGAAGTGGATTGGGCCTCAAGTGGAATATATGTGATATAACATACTTGAGAATGTTTCGGCAACATTTTTGAATGTTCTTGCTGCGGCATCGAATCTACCTCCATATAGTCTGAGTTGGCATTCTGGTAATAATCTAATTAGGAAGAAAACGATTAAAGCTGGTGTTGAATAATGTGAACCATATAAATAAAATCCATTATTCCATAATTTTTGTGCACATAATTCACATATATTACTTTCTAAATCACAATTATGACCATTAATTATACTTTCACTTGTAATATTTAATCCTTTCATTCTTTTTTTTAATAATAATAAACGTTCAGAATTTAATGCACCAATTGGTTTTGATAAATCTCTAAATACTTTTGGATCATTTAAATCTAATTCTGTAGATATATAATCTGAAATTACCCATGGAAATACAGGATATTGTGATATATCATATCTTGATCTACCTGCTATACAATTCAAAAAATCCAAATATTGAAAATTAGGTAATACACCCAAACGCCATAACTGAGTCATCTCTTGTCTAAATACTGATGACTCAACAGCATGAAATACACTAAAATTATTTTTATTATTATAAATACATCACTCCACCCGAGATCCAATCCAACTTTCCCTCCACTCGCCGTGGCGGCCTCATCTATTTACTTCCCCCTCCGCTTCCCGTAGATCAGCTACGGGTGTTCCACTTGAGCTCTGATCACTAACTTCATTTTACTTCTAAAATTTGAAGGAAAATCTGAATTTCTGGGGAAACTCATGAAGATTATGGAATGATTATATGATGTATATCAGATGTCAATACTTCATTCAAAAGGAATTTGATGATTGTATCTATTTCTATCATCCTCACCTCATTCCAGTTTATATTCATTGAGATATCCTCATTTGTGTGGATTCTGTCACTTTAGTCATATCTCGCTGAAATAAGGTTTATAACCTCAGGTGGAACCTGGAAGCGATCTACGGGAGCTGGAAGGGGAAGTAAATAGAAGAGCTGTCTGCAGGACGAAGAGAGTTGGATTGGACCTCGAGTGGATTGTTTGTATATATTAATTTGAGTAGACAAACCGTGGTATGATATTTTTGAGTGTATTGACGATGATATCACGATGTGAGTTGGATTTGAATTCGAGATAGATACATCTATATGATTTTTTATGTGTAGTGATATTATCGACATCATCTAATAATGATACAACTTCTAATGCAATTGAGCATTTACCATGTATATTTATACCACAATCACGTTTGAATATATGTAATATTTTATCTAATGATATTCTTTTATATAATTTTCTAGAAAAATTAGGACAAGGTTGGAAATATAATGCACGATTAGTTAATACAATAAAACCACTATATCTAACCATACGTTTTAATCTCCAACAATAAATAGATTCTGAATTATATATAGAATTAGATGATCCTAATAATAATTTTTCTCTACATGGTATTAAATTTAATGAAAATCTAGAATTTTTAATAAATTCTAATTCATCATAAATTTCATTATTATTTAATCTTTTCCATAAATTTTTAAATTCAATTAATTCTTGTTTCTGTATATCATTTGTAGAAAATATAAAAATAAAACAAAATCCAGGAAGATAATCTGATATTTTATTCTTTATATCAATTTTAATATTATTTTCATCTTTTATATCATATACAGTATAAGGAGATATAAATCTTGATTTTCCATTATATACAGCTGTAGGTATCGATATCACCTTCTTACAACAAACATATACTGCATTACATATATATTTATACTCACATATCACCTCCATATACTGATATTTTAATTTCAATATCGGCATCTCTAATGAATCCGGCTCAAATATCAATGATTTTGTACCCACCCTAATACGACCCTTACTATAACCTATATATATCAAAAAAATACATATATTAAACAGTTATCCACTCGAGGTCCAATCCACTCCACCTGAGGTCCGTCCTGCCGTCAGCTTCCTTATTTACTTCCCCCTCCGCTTCCCTGAGATCAGCTACGGGTAGTCCACTTGAGGTCACATCCTCTACACCTTCACCTCCGCCACGATCTATGGGAGTGGCTCTACTCTTTAGAGATAGGTAATTGGAGGAGCCTCCACGGCGAGTGGGAAAGAGTTGGATTTGACCTCAGGTGGAACGCCTAGTGGAAAAAGGTGTATTGGACTTTGGGTGGAGTAGACAACATCTTAATTACGATACACATTTGACTAAATTTGATGGACAATATGAACAAACCGATGGAGTTATGTACATTTTGAGTAGATTTGATGAATTTGTCCCAATTTAGTTGCGATATTTGTGAAGGGAATGATGTTACCATATTACACGTTGTATCGGAAACATATTCTTCACCTTCTTCTAGCAGTACTAGATCAAAACTGCGAACAATTGATAACATATCTTAATATTATATATACACATTTTATTTTTAAGTTGTGTAGCTATAGACATCACACATATAATCAGGTGATATATTTATTGTTATATAATATAAATGTAATCTATATAAATTTATTAAGAATATATTTTAATAAAATTTGAAGGAACACTTCAAAAAAATTTTAAATTTAATTTGATCATCGCATATATTTAGAATGACGCTATTTATGTTAAATAATATAAAGAGGTTATCATTCGATATAAATAATCATTTGAAATGTAAAGGTATATTTCCTTTGATATCTTATAGATTTTATTCATCATTTAATGATAATGTTACATGTTCTCCAAATGAAGTCATTACGAATCATGTTGACAATTTGTATTCTATAAATAGTTATCATGACTATATTTATCAACGTGTAATAGATCATAACGGTATTAATCGTTCATGGATACAAAAAATATTACCGGTTGATCATATTAACGATGGATTGATATTAATTCATGACTATTTGAATTTATCATGGTGTAGTACTATAACATTATGTACGTTATTGTTAAAAATTATAATGTTGCCATTATGGCTATCAGCTGAACGTGCTAGAAGAATGAATGCTCATTTAGTACCTGAAGCTATGGAATTAAAGGAAAAGGCTAAATTAGCATATGATACAGGTAATGTTAAATTAGCATCAGAGATACAAGAAAGAATTTATAAAACAATGAATAAAACTGTATTTATAAAGGGTGCTATTATACAAATTATTACAACAATTACACAAGGTATAATGTTCGCTACAGTCTATGGAGGATTGAGATTATTCGCTATTAAACCCAAAGAAAATCCTAATTTTACATTTGAATCACCATTGTGGTTAGATTCTCTATCATTACCCGATCCTTATTATATATTTCCCTCCATCTTCGGTATTTTAATGACCATAGTTTATGAACATAATGCTGAAATTTCTAAAGGATTAATGGACAAAAATATACAAAAACAACAGAAATATATAAAAATTTTTTCCAGATTAGGTATTGTCTTCTTCACATTCTATGGATCTACTATGCCAGTATGCACATTCTTCTATCTCATTCCAAGTTTTCTATTCCAAACAATCGTCAGATACTCGTGCAATATATATCAAATCTCAAGATTACTCAATATACCCATAATTCACAAAATTAAATAATTTATGCATCCATTTCTATTTTTTCTCAGAATAACTAGGGGGTGTTGATTAATGAGGCTTTGCATTTCATCGAAGATTACTGAATATTGTAATTTATCACTCGATATGTGCATCATCTAATTATATATCCTTAAATAGTAGAACAACTCCCGGAGTTCAGCTACTGGATTGTTTATTATGAAGGATTATTATCAGGAATTTCATGCTGTTGATTGTTGTGATATTATGGAATGCGCAGTTACCACTGAATGTACCGACGTCACATTCAGTTGCCCATCTCAACGCGAAGCATCTAACATAGATTCTTCGAATATTTCTTCTAGTATTAGAAAATTATACCAATTACATCATACAACATTTCACTTCTATATAATCCTATAGATTTCATGTACAACTCCACATCCACTTGGCGATGTCGTCATCCATTATTCACAATAGACATGGCTAAATCCGCTTCAATTGTACATTAATAATTGTAATAATTTCCAATATTTACTTCTAACATAATGTATAGTAAAATTATTCTAATGTGTTAATAATTTCCTCTACATTCCATACACACATACTCCCACTACTCTGTTTCTATGATAATAATGAGGATAGTTGTCAACCTAAAGGACCTACAGTTACAACTGAATATAAATCTACTCTAATATGGTTATTATGTGATTACTATAAGGATTGTGAGACGGTGAAGGAGGATTTTGAGAAGAATAAAATATCATGTTGTCCTGAGAATAAGGATGAAAAGAATGAGAATGCTGCATCTACTACAACAAATACATGTACTGCGAGTTCAACAGATGGTAAAACTACTTCATGTCCTGCGAGTACGGATACTTCTCAGGCTACATGTAATACTGCAGCAGATGCAAGCACTCCTTCATGTGGTACTAGTCCTCCTCCTACTACAGCATCACCTGTACAAAGTCCTAATGGATCAACAAATCAATGTAAACTTAAAGAATTGGAGGATAGCTTGAGTAAAGCAACATGTGAAGTACTTAAAAATCTTGTAAAGGCAAATGGAACTAATGATTGTCCATGTACAAGTAATAATGAGAAGATAACTGACTTCGTTAAGGAGTCAATGGAGAATTGTAAAAAGGAGGCGAAGGAATTAATTGATAATGTTAATGCACAAGTAATAGATACAAGATCATATGAAGAGATGGAACCATATATAAAGGAATACAGTCTTAAAATCTTATGTCTATTGTTATACAAACGTTTAGTTGAGGAATTAATCCTATTACATAACTTCCTTGATTCTATTATAAAGAATCTATCAACTTGTGATATAATTAAATCATGTACGTGTGGAGATAACATTACAAGATGTTGTTCTATAGAGGGAAAATGTCTATGTACTATATTCTGTAAATTATTTAAAGCAACTAAGTCACTTCATGATAGATATTGTAAGATTATTGGTTATATGGAGGGAGAATCTGATGAAGATTTATATAAAGTTATACCTCCATTATCTCTAACTAGATCCATTGTTTTATTAACATCCTATTTCAATGATTATATCAGGTCGAGTTATATGGTTGAGGAAGACAAATGTACATGTAAAGAGAAAAACACATGTCCAAAAGAGTCATTAACTAAGCTTGTAGGTGATATTGTGTTTAATATGTTTTTGGGAATATTAAGTACTATTACTGGAATTAATGATGGAGAGTGTAGCTGTCATAGATATAGTAGTAAATTGGATGAGATATTAACGTCATTATGTGAGACAATTGAGGATGAAACGTCAGATGATATATTATCCAATGTAATACAATTTATTAGTTATGTTGTGAAGGATGAATTTAGTGAGGAGAAGGGGTTTGATTATAATAAGAAGAGTGATATAGAAGGTAAGACGTTTGAGACCACTAAGTTGGGTTGTTGCTGTTGTCGTACTAAAGATAAAGATAAGTGTTGTTGTGGAAAAGATGGTGAAAAATGTACTTGTAACGCAGAAAGTGGTCAATGTTGTAAAAATGATAAATGTTGCTGCAGAGACAATAAGGAGTGTTGTTGTATCAAGGGTATAGATATTAAGACTCAGAATGGGGATGTTAAAATAGAATTATGCGACTGTTGTTGTACACATGAGAATGGTCATTGCACAGGTAAATGTGATTGTACACCTGTTACAAATAAATGTTATTGCTGCTGTTTGTGTGGAGATAAATCTGGTACATGCACATGTCAAACAACTCCTACTGATTCTTCCACTGGTTTGACTAGATGTTGTTGCACTAAGTGTAAGAATGGTGGGAGTGGATGTTGTACTAATTGTCAAGATTGTAAATGTGAATGCAAGCAAATTAAAATATGTAACTGTTGTAAATGTATCAAAGACGATAAAATAATATCATGTTGTGAGTTGGATGCTAAAGATGGAGGATGTACAGCCGATAATTGTTGTTGTAGTAAAGAAGGTTGTCAATGTAAAGAAATAAATGGTTGCAATGATTCAAATGGTAATGCTTCATGTGGAAACGATTTAAATTATTGTTGCAATGAAAGTAGCGATAAATGTAAATTAGACATATGCAATATCAGTTGTTGTATGAGTAATTTAACGACAAAGAAGAATGGATCCAATGGAAAGGGTAATGTTTGTTTATCGGAGATTGTTAAGGATATGAAGAGTTTCAGTGAGTATTTGAAGAGGGTTAAGGAATGTACTGATGGTAATGGTAAGTGTACGTGCACATGTGAAGGAAGGGATTGTTGTTGTAAGACTCTAGAAAAGGATGGGAAATGTTGTGATATGTATTGTATGGTTAAGAATATGTTTACCCAAATATTTAATAATTCTACTGATGAGAAGAATGGTCACACTGGTAAGGTTAGTATATGTAATGGTGGTAAATGCATATTCTGTATTCTGTGCTGTTTGAGGGAGAGGGCGTCTAAAATTAATGATGAATATAAGAAATGTACTACTGCTACATGTTGTAATATTACTACGGCATGTACTAATGTACCAAATGGAGAATGTAGTGCATGTGGTGCTGGCCCCACTATCCCCACTTGCCCTACAACATGTACAATTCCTTCACAAACAGAAGGAAAATGCCAATGCAGTAAAATATGTCCCGAAATAACAAACTGCTGCACTACTCCTCAATGCTCTACATGTAAATTTTCTCCATCTTCTATTTATACATTTGTTAAAAAATTAATTATAATTATTATTGAAACAAATTCATTCGGCCATCTCTTCTACCTTACTTCTTTCCACTTCATCATCTAATTCCTTCAGCTTTATATAAAACTCTTCTTTACTAATTTCTGTCCAATCATGTTCCTTCTTTTCATAAAACCTGTAACTGAATTCTGTGTAATTTGATATGAATAATTGTAATAGCTTTCTATTATCCTCTTTATCATGGTATACAGTTATATCAACGCAATGTGTTAATAAGTCGTAAAAATTTTCCCAAATAATGATATTACCATCATGTACTACACTAAGGAAATATTTGAATTTTGGTGTGTATATTATGGCTGGTGCACCATATGGATGATGTTTATATGAAATCATTTTATCATCATTAGCATTAGAACTCAAATCTATTTCTGTATCATATTCTACTCTTTTAACAGCTAAATTATAATCATCAGCTTCTGTTTCAACCCATTCACTGTTATCACCTGCGATTATTTTTTTAAAACATTTAACAATTCTTTGATCATATTTAAGTATTATTAATGATAATAACATTGGTTTAGCTTTAATACAATTCAAATATATAAATCTACATGATTCAAAATCTTCACCGGTCCATATAATTTGATCACCATCTGTTACTCTAATAATAAAATAACTTTGATTACATTGTAATGTATGTATTACATTACCAGCATCTGTAATTTTCGTATTCCTAACAGCTAAATCTTGATGATTGTTCAGATCAAGACCACGTCCATATAATACTCTATCTAATAATCTACCATATTCATGATAGCTTATACGTTCCCAGGTATCATTATTTTTCTTAAAATATAGACTATTATATGTGTCAGATGTATGTATTTTTAAATATAATATAAACATATTATATATATTACAAGATAGACCAACTGATTCACATGATTCATTCTCATTCGTTGATTCCCATATAACTTCTTCAGCATCTATAACTTTCGTTATACAAAAACTAGATCTTGCACGAAATTTTATTCTTGACAAGTGTTCTGATTTATATGATGTTACACGTATATTTTGATAAGGACCATTTACATCTAATGTTATAGGCGTATCATTACATTTACATTTATCGCAGCCAAATATGGCTAGAAATATAATTAGATAATTCATTAACATTATTATTATAGTGTACAACTACAATATTGATTAATATACATGATATAATGTTGAATGCACATCAATTACAAACGTGATCTATATGTCTAGAGAATGGGGAAGTATTAAGATGATTAAAGATAATACATGCACATATATTATAATATGCATTTAGTTATATGGAAACTCAAATAAAATTCAATGTCTTTAAACTCAATTTCTTCTGCATGAATAGATAAGATCATGAAATGATTAGATTAATTTACATTCATAATTTAAATGCATAGATAACATTCTCTTTCTTTATATAAAGAACTTTAAATAATTATTCTTTTATTTTAAAATTATATAATAGCATCAGTTCATGTTAGTAATTATATAGTATATATATAAATAATTATTTATATTATTACATGAATAGTATCATGCAAATTTATAATTATTATATCAGCTTGTAGATGATCATTTAATTCGGTTAATATTACATATGCCTATTATTGGCATTAAGTTAATACAATTAATGAATTTATATTACAATCGATTTATATGATTCGTTCCAAGTTATAAAAATTTTATCATTAATACAATAGAAATAAATTCATACTCAAAACATACATACAACCAATGATTACATATTAATCCATTAATATCTCCTATCAATAGTTTTACAATCGAGGTCTAATCCACCGAAGGTTATACCAACTCTGTTCCACTCGGCGTGCCACCTGAGGTCGTCTTGCAGTCGGCTTCCTTATTTACTTCCCCCTCCGCTTCCCTGAGATCAGCTGCGGGTTCCCTTGAGGTCTCCACTCGAGGTCCAATCATTACTTGAAATTTACCTTGGAAATTTGAAGGAAATCCTGAATTTCTGGGGGAAACTACTGAAGATATCTCAATGAATATTGGATGAAATTTACATCTCAATACTTCATTGAAGAGGAATTTGATGATTCTATTGAGTTTACTCATCCTCACTTCATTCCAATTTATATCCATTGAGTTATCCGAACAAACATGTATTCCGTCACTTTATACATAACTCGTCGAGATTAGATTTATAACCTCAAGTGGGACCCGAGAACGATCTACGGGAGTTTGAGGGGGAGGTAAATAGAGAAGCTGTCTGCAAGACGACCTCATGTGGAGAAGGAATGGATGTAACCTCAGGTGGAGGCAGGATGAAGAGTGGTAGAAATTTATATTTAATTAGTTATTTGAAAAGAAGATGTTTATATTATTTATTGTAATTATCTTCTATATTATCATAAATGTTTAATAATTGATAAAATACATCGGCATTCATTTCTATCCATTCGGATTGATTAATTAATTGAAAGAATTTATAATTATGATGATGTTGATTTATTATAAATAATTGACATAGAATATTATCATGAAGATGATTAGAATAAATGGTAACATCAATACAATATTCATTAATATCATTAGATTCCCAAATGAATAAATTATTATCTATAACTCTGAATATAAAAAAATTATATTTGAGAGTAAATATAATACAATTTAGACCATATGGATGATATTTATATAATTTTATATTATTATTTAAATTTATAGATGATATATCTAATTCAAATTCATTTTCTAATATATTTTTATTATTTTTATATATATTTTCATTAATTTCTATACAATTATTATAATTATTTAAATAATAATATCTTTCAAATATTATTTTATTATTTGTTATTATAATTTGTATTAATTTTACATTATTTTTTCTATAATTTATTAATAATTTTATACATTTTTCATTAATATTATCTGATTTCCATATTATATTATTATTTAATTTAATACATGTTATTATATATTCTTCTTTTATATCCATTTTTATTGAATTATTACCATAATCTCCCCAAAATATTATAGTATTACATAAATTATTACAATCATTTATATCCAATTCATATTCATTACATAATTTACAATACATTACTACATATTCTTCATTATTTATAATATTCCAATTACCTGTCAATTTATCTCTAAAATAATATAACTTATAATTTCCCACATAGTCATTAATCAAAGATGATCTTCTTACATTATCTATTATATTAGAATCTCTATTTAGTTGTAACTCCACCTTCCTGAGATCACTCTCGGGTAGTCCACTTGAAGTCCTGCCGTCAGCTTTTCCACTTGAGGTCGTCCCACTAGGCGTGGTGCCTCTTCTATTTACCTCCCCCTCCGCTTCCCTGAGATCAGCTGCGGGATCCACTTGAGGTCCAGTACTAACATCCTTAGCACCATCTTCCATCATTCCCATGATGGATGATCCATCACTACCCTTCTCACCGCCACGATCTCTGGGAGTGGCTCCATCGGTTACATTAAAGTAATTAGATGAAGCATCCATAGCAACAGGAATATATGCTGTATGGGGAATATGGTAAGATTTTCCAATATAAAACATGCCATTTTCTGATGATTCATCTATTCGATTTAAAGTGGTAGCTTCACTTTTTACATGTCTATGAAACTCTAGTGAATCGTTTCTGGACTCTGCGTTATCAACATCATTATAAGATTTAACATTAGATTTAATTTCTATTGTTAATACAGATGTACCAATTTTATTAGTATGCATTATTGCACTTGTACAAACATCGCCATTTTTACTAGACCAAATTAAATTATCATAACATTGTATCAATTCAATAAAATTATTATACTTTGGTGTATAAATACTCATACTTACTCCATTTACTTCATTCGTCACTACATTTATATCATCACTTGGATTTAAAATATTTAAAGCTAATAACATACCATGACAGACATAATATAATTTTACAATGTAAAAAATTATTAATAATATACAAACTTTCATATATATACAATTGTAATTAATTAATATCTACATCATATACTATCATATTATGGATAAATGCAACATGTGATCAATCCTAATATATAATCATCAACAGTGGGGAATAATAAACATATACTATTTCTAATAAACAAACACAATAAATAATCAAATATTTATCAACCTTAATAATTATTATAAACTAACCGAAATAAATATTATTAGTAGACAAATTATATAATAAAATAAACTTAACTTTATATAAAATATCATGATTTAGAATCGACAATTATTAATATCCATTAGATTCCACTTCACCTGAGGTCCAATCCACCTCTCTTCGTCTTGCAGACAGCTCTTTTATTTAGTTCCCCCTCCGCTTCCCTGAGATCAGCTACGGGTACTCCACTTGAGGTCCAATTACTACACCTCCGCCACGATCTCTGGGAGTGGCTTTACTCTTTAGAGAGAGGTAATTGGAATAGGCCACCACGGCGAGTGGAAGAAGAGGTGGATTGGACCTCGAGTGGAGAGCTGACGGCAGGACTACGAGTGGAATCAGTAGATGTAACATCAGGTGTAGGACTTTCGTGTTAATTATATATGATTGGTTTACATGATTATAGTTGGTTGGTATTAATGAGTAGTTGAGAATTACTTGGTAAATATGTGATATTTTTTGATGTAGCGAGTGTATCTGCGATTTCTTTGGCAGCTTCTAGTTTTCTGATTTCAAGCATACCAGAGCCGTGTGTTTGTATTGCTTTAGAAATAAGATTGGCCGCTTCAGCCTCACCTTCAGCTCTAACAATAGCTGCTAACTTTTCCTGTTCTGATTTTGCAACTATAAATTTAACACGTTCTGATTCCTGTTGTGCTACCTGTTTTTCTTCAATAGCTTTGGAAAAATCTTTGCCGTAGCTTAAATGGGTAATAGCAACATCGTCTAAATTAATATCAAATTGTTTAGCTCTTGATGTAATTGCATTTCTAATATCATTAGATACTTTGTCTCTTTGTGTTAATAAAGATTCTGCGTTGTATTTAGCCACAACCGCTTTTAATACTTCATTACCTATAGAAGGCAATACGCGTTCATCAAAATCCGGCCCTAATTTTTGATGCAATCTCGGTAAATGTTGTGTATATGGGCGATATAACAATCTTAAACTTATATTCACCATTTGTAAATCCCTTGTACCAGTAGTTGTATTAATTACCTTTGGTTTTGCCCTAATATCATAAATATGTGGAACTTGAAACCAAGGTAAATAAAAATGAGAACCTTCACCTAAAGTTTCATTACTAACACCTCCGGCAAACCTATTGAACATTACGGCACGCTCACCACCATCAACATCTAATATACAGGCATATGGTACGATGCCAGCGCTACCGATTAATAAAGACAACTTTGGCAAATTAATAAAACGCGACATTTTAAATAATTTATTCATATAAAATTAAAAGAAATTAAATTAAATCCCATAATATAGAATCCCACGATAAACACTATTCATTTCCGATAAACAATCCATCATCATTCTCATCCTCTATATAAATATTATTAATATTAGTATAAATTTTCCACACGAAAAGATGGTAAAAACCGAAGGTCTATTACTTCTGTTCCACCCGAGGTCCAATCCATACCTTCACCACTTCCAACTCTCTTCGTCCTGCCGTCAGCTCTCCACCTGAGGTCGTCTTGCAGACAGCTCTTCTAATTACCTCCCCCTCCGCTTCCCTGAGATCAGCTCGGGTTCCACTCGAGGTCCAATCCATACCTTCTCATCGCCACGATCTCCGGGAGTGGCTCTACTCTTTAGAGATAGATAATTGGAGGAGGCTCCACGCCGAGTGGAATAGAGTTTGAACCTTCTTAGAGTGACTAGTATGAAATGGAGAACATACCTGATAGACAAGGTTTGATTTCATGATCGATTGTTTGTTCTGGTACTTGTGTTGGTAGTATACTAACGAAAGCAATAGGTATTAAATGTGCAGTACTACAAATAAAAATGAGTGGTACTAAACCATTGAAATGATTTGAATCAATACCAAATAAGAATGTTAATATAGCTGATACATATGTTGATGTATCCATACCAAGGAATTGTATAGTCCATAAGAATGAATACATTGATGATTCAATACCTTGTGGACATAATCTTGTTGCCATTACAAAAATTGGTAATGAATTAATTTCACCAACAAATTGTAGTAATGATGAATCAGTAATAACAAAAGCTGTATCTGGTATACCAATTTCTAAATTCCATCTTTTAACAAGTATTATACTCGATAATGAAAATATAGATACAAATATTGTTGTCCATATAAATAATACACGTAAATTTATATGACGAAATAATTTCGAATAACAATAAATACCAATCAAACTTGCTACAGCCTGTACCGCACTAAAACGACCAAATAATTCCGGCTCAAAACCCAACCTGTCCGTCATAAAATAAAACATTGCTGTACCCGCAGATGGAACAATCTATACATTTATTATTTACACATTAAATCATATACTAATCTCTCCACTTGAGGTCCAATCACTGTCTTCTACTGTTCCACTCGGCGTTCCACCTCTCTTGGTCCTGCCGTCAGCTCTTCTAATTTGTTATCTCTAAAGAGTAGAGCCACTCCCGGAGATCGTGGCGGAAGTAGAGGTAAATGATTGGACCTCAAGTGGATTACCCGCAGCTGATCTCAGGGAAGCGGAGGGGGAAGTAAATGGAAGAGCTGTCTGCAAGACGACCTCAGGTGGAGCGGCGAGTGGAATGGAGGTAGATTCGACTTCGGGTGGAGATGGAAGGCAAGTATGGATATAGTGTTGATAAACATACCATGCTAATGAATAAAAATAGAGCTGGTTTTTTGATTTCGGGTCTGGATGCAAATGTGTATAATCTTGACCATTGATCTTTGATGTTGAGATATTTATTATTATTTCTCTCTTGTATAAATGGTGCAGTGAATAATACAATAAGAGGCATAACAGATGACATTAAAAAAATTTGCTAAAGATATCAGAGTGAATAATAAAAAAAAACATACTTTTTTAGGTATATACATTATAAGTACAGATGATAAATATGACATTGCCGCAAATGTTAATTTCCTAAATGCACAAAATGTCGATATTGAACGCGTAACCTCATCATTATTCTGATGTCTACCAAACTCTATCACTAATGCCTCACCAATTACACTGCATAACTAAATAAAATAATGATAATTCATGGAAGATAATAGACATTCACTGTGTATTGCTGACAGCTCTCCACTTGAGGTCCAGCTTTTCCATTGCATGGAGCTCCTCTAATTACCTATCTCTAAAGAGTAGAGCCACTCCCGGAGATCGTGGCGGTGAGAAGGTCATTTGATGAATGTAAAGGGTGAAGGTAGTACTGGACCTCAAGTGGATTACCCGAAGCTGATCTCAGGGAAGCGGAGGGGGAAGTAAATAAAGGAAGCTGTCTGCATGACGACCTCGGGTGGAACGGCGAGTGGAAAGACATCAAGTGGATAGCTGACGGCAGGACGAAGAGATGTGGATTATAGCCTCAATAGCAGTGGGAATATATGTTGAATAACCTTCGACTCATATTGATATTAAATATAAAACTTACGGCCATTCCTAGTGAACAACATGCTAATAGCGTAGTTGTGAGTATGATTGATTGATTATCTAAAAATCCTAATGTAATAGTAGATGCCAGACATATAATTGAACCAATAGCTAAATAACTCTTCCTTCTACATCCAATTAAAGGTACAGCGTCACTTAAAAATGCAAATAATAACTTTATATTCATTGGTAATCTAATCAAACCCAATACAAAAATCAACCATGCTGTAAATAAATTTAAATTACATGTCATAATCCAGGAGAAAATCATAACAAGACATCTTATACTCGACGTCCCACTTGAGGTCCATCTTTTCCACTCGCCGTTCCACATGTGGTCGTCCTGCCGTCAGCTCTTCCATTTACTTCCCCGTAAACGGTAATGCCACTCCCAGAGATCGTGGCGGATGTAGAGGTAAATGATTGGACCTCAGGTGGAAGTAGAACCTGGAAGCGATCTATGGGAGCTGGAAGGGGAAGTAATTAGAAGAGGCGCCACGCCGAGTGGAAGGAAAGTTGCATTGGACCTCGGGTGTAACTGCGAGTGGAAGACAAGGTTATATATAATAAGATCGCTTGGTGGACAACATTTTACTCCACTATAGATTGCATCGGACGGCAAATGTATATGGTATTTTGGTGTATATATTAAGATACAACATACCTGGTGAGAGTTTGAAATCGTCTTTATAAATGTAAAGTATGGGTAGATAGCATAGTATTTCTACGCCATGTAGCATGGCTGTATGACTATATTAGAAATGTGTTGATGAACATACCGATAATACATGAAATAATTTCATTTCTTGATATTTGACTAGAATTAGAGAATATCAATGAATCATTGATACTATATAGACGATCAATACCAGCATTAGGTTTTGGTTTGAGTAATTTGGGATTGGCGAGTAGTACGCTATCAGTTTCATCTGCTATCCCAGTAAACATTTTAATATATATTAAATACAAGAGTATATACGATTAAATCTACATTATATGATAAGATAGTTATTTAGAATAATTCATATATTTTATTTTCTTGAAGTAAATATATGATTATTCTAAAAGTGTTAAATTTGAAACATTTGATGTTAATTTTTGTGCATACAATTGCAACCTTCCAAATGTACCATAGTGAATCGTTAATATTAAATAATAAAAATATTAATGTGTAAAATAATAGTGATATTAAATTATAGTGTGGATAGTATCAACACCAGCATCGTTAA
Organism: Cytauxzoon felis; assembly: GCA_020283715.1. Classification (NCBI taxonomy): domain Eukaryota; phylum Apicomplexa; class Aconoidasida; order Piroplasmida; family Theileriidae; genus Cytauxzoon; species Cytauxzoon felis. The sequence continues at coordinate 40,843 of JAIQCW010000021.1, forward strand.
AAATAATTTATTAACCTAAGGAAAAAATATATTATTTTATCATTTATTATATTAGACATTAATAATTATATAAACTTACATTCATATTAAAACCATTAATGTGTAATAAATCTTCACCTGTAATTTTCAAACTTGTCAACTCTATATACTCATCATTGTCTATCTTTGGACCATCATCACTTGATATCAAATTAAATCTTAATGATAATGACTTATTATTATGTAAACCATTAACTAATGACTTCATTATTCCAATATTCTCTTCACCATTTCTCTGATGATCAACTAATTTGCCATTTGGAACATGAGGATTCACATGACCAGCCAAATTATCCCTTACATTTAAATCATTTGATTGTATACCTATCACCCTTTCATCTGTATTAGGATTATCACCTAATGCATTCATTAGATGAGAATTTAATACACTATTGCTACCTGAAGTATTGCCGTTCTCTCTTACATTTGCCGTTCCACCTGAGGTTACATTCCTACTATCCTTTCCACCTGAGGTCATTCCACTCGCCGTGGTGGCTTCTCTATTTACTTCCCCCTTCGCTTCCCGTAGATCAGCTGCGGGTTCCACCTGAGGTCCAGTACTACTCTTAATTCCACTCGTAGTTCCACCTTCCTCACTGCCACGATCTCTGGGAGTGGCTTTACTCTTTAGAGATAACAAATTAGAAGAGCTGACGGCAGGACCAAGAGAGGTGGATTGGACCTCAGGTGGAGAAGCTTCTACGGCATTGGGATGAGAGACTATATGATTTTTAATTGAGTCATTTTTAGATGGAGGGATATTTGAATTGGTATTAATGAAGCTTGTATTGAATATTTTACTAAATATTTTCTTTGGTAATGTTAGGATTCCATCATTGACTGTTGTATTTTTATTCTCATCTGTAATTTCTTCAAGTGTATTTGGATTAACTCCTACAATATTAGCCAATTGGTTTGGATTATTCAATGCATCTTTAATATCTTCATATAATTTTTCAAATGGTAATGATAATTTTGATAAATTCGATTTAAATTGTTTAGATGACATCTTATTTAACAAATCATCAACATCACCAGATATTAAAAGATTATCAATTATGGAATATATTATCCTTAATGAAGTTTGTGGACCTAAGATTAACTTTTCCAATACATTCTCATCACTAATAAAAAGAAAATTAATTTCTAATAATAAATTTCAAACTAACTTTAAATCTAATAAAATAGAACGAATTAAATTACTAATCAATGATTCATTTAATTTAGGTTCCAAATGATTACCTTTAATAGTAAATATACCCAATGGTAATAATGATCTTCTTATACCCATTAAAGGTGTTATCATATCAACCCTTTCCAATTCATTACCATCATTTAAAGAATTAACACCATATGTTATATCGTCAGCCACACCACTTGAGGTTACATTCCTGCTCTTCATTCCACTAGGCGTGGTGCCTTCTCTATTTAGTTGTCCCTCCGCTTCCCTGAGATCAGCTGCGGGTTTCACTTGAGGTCCAGTACTACTCTTCATTCCACTCGCCGTGGAGGCTCTTCTAATTACCTCACCTCGACTCCCATTGATCGTCTCGGATTCTTCGCCACGATCTCTGGGAGTGGCATTACCGTTTACGGGGAGTGAATTGGAAGAGCTGACGGCAGGACTAACCTCAGGTGGAGACATGTCTGTATGATTAGCCCCGTCATTATTTCCATTAGTTGTGGCAGTATTTTTATTTATTTCTCCTTCCAGTTTCACTTGATTGCCTGTTGGAGGTATACTTGTATCAGGTTCATTTCTGGAGAATAATGTCATTTCTAATAATTTAGGTACGGATTCTATAAGACTTATTGTATCAGGCACAGAATCTGTAACTGATTTTATAACCTCTAAATCAACACCAGCTCTAGCTATATTCTCTAATGGTTTTAATGATTCACTACTAATCTTTGGCATGTAATTATCACTCATGGCTGATACTATCCTCTCGATTTTATGCTTATGACCCAAATTAGATATACGGGTTAAATCATTCAATAATGATGTTTCTAACTCTTCAACCAACTTACTAAATGGCTCATATGCATCCATAAATACACTTGCCTGTAAATATAGAATAATACCATTAATTATGGGGTAAAACACCACAATTGTAATAGACCCTATAAATCCCCACATGATGTTACAACCACTGTTGGTCTTGCAGACAGCTCCTCCACCCGAGGTTACATTCCTGCCGTCAGCTTCTCTATTTACTTCCCCCTACGCTTCCCTGAGATCAGCTGTGGGTAGTCCACCTGAGGTTACATCCATTACAACTTCAGCACTATCTTCCATCATTCCTATGATGGATGATCCATCACTACCTTCACCACGATCTCCGGGAGTGGCTTTACTCTATAGAGATGAATAATTGGAAGAGCTGTCTGCAAGACCAACGGTAGAGTCGTGTGGAACACTGGTTGTAACCTCAGGTGGAGGTAGTAGAGAGCTATGGTACAAATTTCGTTGGGAAAATATGACTTTGACATTCCTTGTGTATAAACATACTGATTTTTTGAGATAGTCTTCAATATTGACTTTGATATTGTACACGTCATTGACGAGTGTGATATTTTTGACAATATCATTTTTATTACCACTGGCGATGGCGCACATGATGTTTGCTATTATGTTCCATCTTTTGAATAGTATATCTTGTACATTTTTTGATATTAAGGATAATTCTGCGTTACGGAATAGTGGAAGGAATTTTTCTAGCAATGATTTGACATCGTTATATAACAATTTAACTTCGGGTATTTTTACATTATTTAAATCATTGATACGTTTTTCTAATAATTTATATATGAATTGTCCATTATTATTTGGTAGGAATGATTGATTGATGATGGCTTCTGTTATACATATAATTACTTTAAAATATTTATTAATTAAACCTTCTAATTCATTACCATTACAATTATTATTATTTATTTTACATATTGATATACTTTTATCATTAATTATATGACATTCTGATAACAATTTATTATTAATTACATCATCACTATATAATTTATTATTATTTATAGATTCTTTTAAAACATTTAATAATACATTTTGTATCTTACATGTCTCTTCATTATTAATCATATCTTCTAGATTTACTGCATTATTTGGTGTTAAGATATTATTTATATTATCTGCATTCTTATCAAATTTAATCGATGATATATTATCTATTAATATTAAATATATAAATAATATTAATCTTAATATATTCATATTTATTAACTATTCTGTATTAAAATGGATCTCTTTTAACTTTTACATCGATACCTATCATTATTGACACATCATTCATCTTCTTTTGTTTATCAAATGTGCATTGTGTAAATATTATAAATGTGTACAATAACTTAAATAACATATACACATTGTCCAAATAACAACATCTCACCGGCACTTTATTGCATTGTTCAATTTAGTAAAATTTCTAAACTACTATATGTTTGCAACCATTTATCATCTGTCTAAGTGTCAATTTATAATAAATTATTCTAAAACTTATATGTTTCATGTTAAACAAGAACATTTATTCACATTGTCCTACCTCTCCTACCATATATTAACTCTCACACTTGTCATAATATGAGCATTATAGATAAATTAACACACAATTTAAGTAGTTTTGGAAACAGATAAATGATGTATATTAAAAGATAGTGTTTATAACATTGTCTTGAATAAAGTTCATTAGTAATTCGTAACACTCCCAAGACGTTGCCAAGTAGACACAACACAAGTTTATAAACTCAACGAAGGATAATTATAAATATACAATTTAAATTATAAGATTTTTATATATTATTGTAACTACTTAAAAATTTTGTTATTACTAGATAAAATTGTTGCCAATTGATCAGGGACTATCCCAATACTTACTTTACATTACACAATCTTGAAATATCCATTATTATGATACATTCTAGTCACAACTACCACTTCTAGTACTTTCTGTATATTTATTCGAATTGGTATTAGTCTTTATGAGAAGGTTTATTCATTAAGAAAATGCGACCCTTTAACATCTGAGTCGTGATATCTATCTATGTTATCACTTCTTTTTAGAAGCTTGCACATTATCATCTGTTTTATTTTCATTAGAGTTGACAAATATACTATAGTACTTCATTCTGTCAATTTGAACGAAAGTATCTTTAGCCTTTTCATAGTATAATTCCTTGTAACTGGATTGATAATTTAAGAACAACATTAGTACAACAACATTATCCCCAATTTTATCAACATTTATATTGTAACATATTAAGTTATCATTTTTCAATTCCCAAATAACAGACTTTTTATATATAATTTTGACAATGACATGATTTGGTTCACAAGAAAATCTGTACATAGTCAAATTATCCTCACTGGATTGGCTAAATATAACGCCTTCATTCGTTTTGTTCGCGCTGATATCTACCTGAATCAAAGTTTTATCGTCAAATAAATTCTCTGAACGATTGTTGGCACCGGATTCAGCACCAGAAACTGATTGTTTAGGATTAGATACATTCGATTCAGATGATTGTGATTGC